>CALYDF020002092.1:0-84143 GCA_944474145.2 Dicrocoelium dendriticum | reverse complement strand
TCAGTCGTGCGTAATGCTGGGATACCGCGTTGCCCCATACGAAGGACATGAATATGCCTATGTTTAAGTTTGCGGTTCGTGCAGTATTTCTTCATTAATTCTTGCTAATGGCTCAATTTGTCCTCGCGGAGCAAGCTCACACAGAAATTATTTTGTACATCGTAAATAATTTAGGTTTCCGAAATCGGCCTGTATTTGTGAGTTTTACATGCTAAGTCAATCAAGGACATGCATTTACATATTCTCCTCCTCAGAAATGACTTGCTGCTCCTTAGACTATGGAAGGATTTCTGCTCAGACGCGTGGTTTACTTGTGGGCTAATGTTCTTCTGAAAGTATCACAAGGAACTGCTAAGGGGCATTCATTTAAGAAGAACGAAGGTACCTCTTTGACAACCGCGGATAACAAGTTGCTGTGCGTGACCGTGTACGTTTTATCACTCTCTCATTCAGGATGTTCTGCGTATAGAACATCGTTAAACCCTAGAGTCACATGGTCGTTGCGACCCAAGAGTTTGCTTGCAATTATTCCGTCGACCGTGAGTTCTATGTTGGTGTGCCCAATATCGAGGATCGACGGCTTGTTAACAGTTAGAAATCTGGTTAGAGACGTCAGATGGTTGTACAGTGGGTAACTGGAAATTGCTGCTTGTAAACAGGCTTTGAACTGTGTACTATCGGTCGCCGTTATTTGCTAGTCGTGCACACTATAGTCGCCAGCGATCAGAATGTGACCGTATGACTTCCTCAAAGCAATCTAAACAGCGTGCTTTCGTTTGGAATCCATTTCCCCTAAAAAGTTTGATGGACGGTAATTCATAAATATAATACCTGTTTGTTCCGCAATCATAGCCGGCACTAAAGCGAATCTGGGGCAGGGCTCTCTGGGTGGTCAGTAAGTTCACATTGAAGGTTAGACTTGTAATAAGGAATTACGCTACCACCACTTCCAGCCATTTCATTCCGAATCGGCGGCGTACCAGATAAATTGATCTCAGAATCTGCTATCTAAAATATTAACCAGGTCTCAGCAATCATACTGAGATTCTGTGGCTGTAACCCCTGGCGTATTCTACGTTACGCCAACTTATTAAGAAGATATTGAGCATTGGTATGCAAACAGGATAGTGTTTTTGATATTAAAGTTTGTGGGTGGACAACAAATTGGTGTTTGATTTAGAGCCGACTTTCGTCTGTCGGCCGCTAATTGTTTTTGCGTAGATCACCAGTCCTTGAATTTCAGGCAGGCTGTATGTTAGCACGAAACTTTCCAGACCAAGATGTTCTCTCGTGCATCGCCCTGTCCCATCAGGTGTGGCGAATGCTATTTTGTCTACCGCTGCAGGACTGTGGAGGCAAATCTTTTTTTGGTTGCATGTTCCAAAGAAGTGCTGAAAAAAGTGGCCGTGCGCCTTCTATCTATAGCTTAATCTCGGTAGGTAACCTAGTGCGATGCTTCAACCAGCTATCCAATAGGACTTCTGTCATTCCTTGGTAGTGGAGCAAGGCAAACAGTTGCGAGACGGGCAGGTAGTCGCTTTGCTCGCTAATACTTGACTATTCTGTTACTTAATAATAGTTGCTTTATCTAACGGGTGTCTCAGTTTTAAGAAAAGATTTCTTGATGAGCGCGAGCGCCCGTATTTTTAGAGGAGTTAATTCAAAGTGAACCTTAGCCTTGTTCTCTTTCAAGTCTTCCAAACTCTAGAAATACTTTGCCAGCATGCAACAATTGATTGCCATTTGGATCGCATTTAGATTTTTCTAACATAATCAGTTTAACACTTATTTCTTATTGAAACTGTGTAGCTCAATGCGCGGTGCGAATCTCAACCAAAACTACATATAAAGCTTACAGCTGTTGAGAAAATCAAGCATTTTCCATAAACAAAAGGGTTTAGATGTAACTGTAATCAAATCGTTTTCTCCAGTATTCGCATTTTACTCGGACACTTTAGTGGTGTCTTTTGCTTACGCACAAGCGTGCTTATTGCAAGCGAACGTAACAAAACAATACATATCATTTAGTTCCCAACTACGTTTTGGCTTACCCCAAATTGAACATTGAACAAGTGGTACGAACATATAATTCAGTGCTCTGTTCATCATTATGAAGTATTTTTTAAAGTAAGCAACCGAGATGGACATCACCAGATTTTGGTATACATAACTTCTATTTCATATGTCGATGGAAACAATCTACTCCAAAATTTCGCACCATATTTGAATGATATAGTTTGAGAAACAGGACAGATATGGAAAATATAATAGGTGCACCGTAATGGGACTAGAGACTTTTGATACTGTAAGCGAAAACATCCATCCTTTGCTATTCGTCATAAACTTGCAAGAACGCGCTCTGACTACTTTTTAATCCCGACGATGTACAATTTTACATTTTCGTTTCTGCCTCTTTCAAATTCAGGTTACATTTTAATTATTATCCATGTGATAAATCCACATATGTTTATCGGCGAACCTACTGAATAGATTTTGAAGCATTCCATTAAAGCCGCATACTATATGTGCCTAACTTCTGGAATAAATCTAAAACAGACATTGTCAGTGACAAAATGGCTTTTTTGTCTCTGCTACATGATATTAAACCGAAGTTAGTATATTTCAGTGCAGCGAGAACGGTTGTGCTGTATATTTCGCATGTTGCACATATAATTACGTACGCTTCCATAGGCTTCTCAATTATCAGCCTCAAAGAAACACACATTTTTCAGGCTATATGCATTAATATCAGCGCCGACTATACTACTAGCTTCCTATTTGGAAAGAGAGCGAAATATCTAGTACTGCAATTATAGATATTCGGATACCCATTAAACTGGTAAGCGAAGCCAATCGCTCACGTTAACTAGGAGCTACAATTGCCGTAACCGTTTTTGGTAATATAACAGTTTTGTGGAAGGTTGCAGCTAAGTTAGAGTTACTTACTAAGTCATATGTTAAAGTGATTCGTGCCATTGTTGATGGGTGAATGCCATGTAAGTGTGTATCCAGTATGATTGGAGCAGGCAGCACCCACCTTGCCAACATGCCGCTGAGTACGTTTGAAGGACTTAATCCATTCCAATGGTTTGTGATCTGTTACGTCATAAAAGCATTGACCCAGTAAATACACCGGCTACTTGTCCAGCTCCCAAACAATTGCCAGACACTCAATCTCTATTGTTGAATACTTGCGTCTCTATAGCGTTAAAATTCTGCTAGCGTATTCAAACGTACCCTGTTTTTGCTAAAGTGCCGCACATAATTCGAATTCACTTGCGTCTGTGGTCAACATGCAGGTTTGTCCGACGATCGGCAATTAAAACAAGGGCTTGCATTTCCATTCCTTGTGGCTTCAGCTCACTCTGACCCAACTTTTGACCAAGTGGTGTCACGTACCATTTCCAGATTAGAGATTTAGGATCATTTATCAATAATCCTGAGTGTTGGATCCTATGTAACATTACTTACCAATGGAGGCAGTGTTCTGCTTCCGATTCACTTTATAACACGATGTCATCTCCGTACACAGCCACATTAAATAACCCATACATAAGGTGGCGCAACAAACGCCGGAAAGTTAACGGGGCACCAGGAAATCCAAATGGAATTTTCTTCTGGACAACTGTAAACGTGGTATTCCCCAGGTCCTTCTGTCAAATCTGCCAGTAACCAGATATGAAATACATACCATGAATGTTTGAATACTGCAGTTTGTCTAAGATATCTGCGACTAGTGGCACTGGGACAAAACGACTGGGCGAGATTTCCTTCAGCCTTCTGAAGTATACACAAAAGCGGTATTTTCCGTTCGCCTTCTACACCAAAACGACTAGGGAGTTATAGGGGCTGTGAACCTGCTCGTTTACACAAGCATTCAACATCTCCTGAACCTGCGTTTGACCTCGGCCTCCGGATGTATTGGTATTCTTCGGCGTCAATGCGGTCGATTCGGCTGCCACGAAAGCGGAACTCGATGGAACTCGATTAGGTTTACACTCCATCTCGATAGTTGGTCAGGGAGACTGCGGCTCCTATATCGAATAAACACCTCCACATTGCTCCATTCAAATCTACCATGGCTTCAATCGAATCTTTGTTCAAGGCACAATAACAATAATGTTGACAATGTTAATTTGGCACGATGAGTATAGTGCGCCTTGGTGGTCATTATTACTTCTAGTTTCCCATTTTCACACAAAAAGCATCGCGCACTTTACCGCGGCCTCTAGCAAGTAAGTTGAAGTGCTTCAAAGTCCTGCGTAAACTGCTCCAACTTCTTTTTATCCTGTTTACTAGCTCGACGTCTTATTGCTCCTTTATTCTCATTGCCTCCTCTGGCTCCTGCACTAACGCACTTGCCACTCGAACAATTTCCAGCATGCTCGTTCCGTGGGTGCTGTTTGCACTCCGTAATCCATCCGCCATCTTTGAAGGTAGACCGGTTAGAAAATGCTCATGAACAGTTGCTGTCTTGACGCGTTGTTCAAATCTTGCGGCGCCTGATCCAACAAGCCACCGAGATGGACCGCACACGCAAACGGATCCGCTTAGCCCAAGTCTTAACCTGCCACATCGCATCCTAATGGTCGAGCGGGCTGTCAAACCCCCCAAACAACGCCAGTTTCGCAGCGGCCCATTCCAACTTGACTGGGCCTCTTCTTTCGCCTCCAAGATTGCCTTCGCCTCATCCCTGAGTAAAATCCTAAGCGCAACCAACTTATTCCACTCCTGCTTCACCCCGAGTGCTTCAGTGACATCTTCGAATTCCTCCAGGAATCTCCGTCCGTCTTCATCCTCAAATGACTACGGCCATGGTAGCTTCATCATCCGCCTCCGGCTGGTCAAGGGAACAAACGTGGTAAAGGCGACGCGATGCGAACGGATTATGTATTGGCTATAGCATTGAAGACTGGTAGCTCAGGTTATTCAGTTGGCGGCTGAACTGTTCGCTGAACTCGCCGAGGCTCCTCTACGCTACTCTACGCTACTGCACGCCACTACGTACTGTTGATGTCTCGATTGGTGACGAAACGTTTGCAACAAACTTGCTAATCTTAGCGAACTGTTCAGCCGCCATCTGCGTTGTGTATTAATAGAACGAACGTATACATGAGAAAACATTTATAAACATAGAACAGTCGGACTCATTTGAGCACATTATTGGTGGTGCCATTTGATTCCACCCTTCCCCTTGTGCTATCAGCTCAGCTTGCCGTGACGGTACGGTATAAGTTCTACGGCCTAGCGCCATCTCTTTTCAGGGCTAGTTTAATTGTGCACTACGCGCCCGTCATCAGTGGTAAATACATTATTCACTATGTTCATCGCGCCTGCTCATTTCACCAAACTGCCAAATAGTAATGCACCACAATGGCACCCGCGTATGTAAATAAGAACGCACCGCGTGCAGACCCTCTACCCCAAGTGACTAGGACCCATGAACTCTGTTCGTCAGACCACCGAAATGCTTGCTGCACAACTGGGTGTGGACAGAGGCGTACGTTATACAAACCGACCGCTAAGATGACGGATGAATTTGGACAAGGCGACAAGGATGATAGATAATATTTTGTAGCGACCCACTAGTATTTGGTTTGCCAGGCTAAATCAGGTCACTGCGGATAATGTTTACTTTCTGCGACAGTATCTGAGCGATGGATCATGGTGGACCATGTTCCTTGGCGAGTTCTGAGAAACCGGAGTTATAATGCATGTCTGTTGGTCAGCGTGTGCTTGTATTGTCATTGCGGTTTAAACGCTGCAGAGAATTGTAGGACGACCCAACCATATGAAAGCAAGATTGCGGCCCGTAAGTGGGCGTTACGTTCTGAAACTGGTGCGAAAGTTCGAGAAAAGTGGCAGCGTTTGCAACGTCAGCAAAACTTGTCGGTCTCACACCACTACGTATGAGTTTTCTGCCCGAGATGTTTTCCTCGGAGTAACCGAAAATCCTGCTTTCAGCATCAGTGCAATCGTCTAGCATTGTGACACCACCCGTTATGTTGTTCAGCGGATTTAAAGGAAATAAAATATCGTCGGTATAGTGAAATTAAAGTCTAAGTGTTGAGCGTTTGCAATCTGGAAAACCGGTATGCATTTAACTGCTGGTTCTTGGATCACATGGATATTCATCTCATTATTTTGCCGATGAGTCCGTGTTCCATTTGAACGGAATAGAGAAGCAGTATTTTTGGGCAGTATCTAATCCACGAGGTTACCCAGCTTCAAGTACGCTACATTGCCCAAAGGTCATGATTTGTGGTGGACTAAACGGACTAAATATCGTTGGCCACTTTTTCTTTTCCAGCAATGGGATCAAAAGGTTGTTTGTTGTGCCATGCTAATGACACAGCTTTCCTAGCATCGTCATACAAGCAAATGCTGCAGACCTGCATTCTTCCGCAATTAGATGCCGATAGGTTAAGCAGTAGCACTTGGTGGCAATATGATTGCGCACATTCTGCCCAAACGGTTCGTTATTATCTGAGCAAGATTTTCGGCTAACGATGGATTGGCCGGCGCTGACCATCGAAGTGGCATGTCCGGTCTCCCGATTCCAACATCGGATTTCTTCCTATGGGGCTATTTAAAACGAAAAGTTTATATGACAAGGCCGCATTCACTAGAACAACTAAAATAGAACATCGTAAACGAATGTCACGCCATCGCCGCCAAAGCCTTTGAAAACGTTGATACCAACTGTATCAGGCGATTCCTGCAATGCAAGCAGAACGCCGGTGGCCACTTTGAACACCTACTGCCTTGATGTTTATATCACCATGGAGCCCTATACACTTAATTTACACATAGCCAACCACACGTGTCCATCCTCTTTCGGAACTCATTCAGGTATTAGAATTAAACGGACGGCTACAATGTACCCTTGCAGAGTGGGTGTGATATCCCTTACGCGCCACATACGGCGGAGGTTAGCAAAGGTGAATCGAGTGTTTGCTACAAGGCTGGTGCTCTCAAGGAGGACACTATGGTATCTCAAATAAACTAGATGATAACGCAAGGATAGGCTAGGGCTCGCGTAATTTTTTCATGTATATTGGCTTAGAGACACTGTGTCGTTGGGTGAGTTCTGCCGAACATCAACTAATCGGTGACACTCCTAGCATTGGTCATCACAGTGTAAGCAAAACTATGATGACACTAACACAATATTGTCCTCTGATCTATTTTTGACTCGTCAACAGTAAAGGCCACTGATGGCTCTCGAAACAGCATCGGTGGTGTCTTGCAGCACCGGTTCACAAATGGACATCAATAGGAGGTGCTACATGTTTCCTGCGCGTTGACAGCAGCAGAGAATACTGGGATCAGAGAGAAAAGGAATGGTTAAAATTGCTTTTGCAGTTCAGAAATTCCACTAGATAGTATTTGGATTCAAAATTACTTTGCAATTGGACCATATATCCTTGCTATCGGTTTATGGCACCAAACGAGGCATTCCGGTTCACACAACGAATAAATGACAACGTTATGCGATCATCATATTAGCGTATGATTACGATTTGGGTTCTAAAAGAACATTCTCTGATGGTCACGCTGACACATTATCCAGACTGATTGCTGAATGCACTTCTACGACACCGGATAAAGACATCGTTGTATCCAGCATTACTTAAAACTCCTATATTAGATATGTGTTTCAAACATCCATATGCCAACTTTCAGCAACAGCAGATGCAGTCCGGGTAGAAAAAGTAGATCACTTTTCACAACGTATTATTTGGTACCACAGCGCCGGTTGGCTTGCACGATTCTCGGACCTCTATGGTGAAAGTTTTGAGAAAAGGAAATTTGCCTTTACCACCAATGAAGGCTGCACGAAGTTAGCTGACCGAGTTGTGATTCCCAAGACTCAACGGAAGAAGTTTCTTAGTCAATTCCACCTAGGTATTTGCTATCTAGCAATCAACGGTACTAAAATTGCCGCCCCTTATCACCTGCAGCCCGGGGAGGACAGCTACCTCACCCCTATCCTACGCCTATGGCGTAGACCCATTCTAACTAGCTGGAATATATGATTAGTTATGAGCAAAGTAGGGCGATTAAGAGCGCCATGTGCTGTCGCAACTACTCGAAGCTACACGTAATCACACTTTAAAGGACGCAGTTCCACTTAGTCGTGAACGACACATTGGTAGCGACTGCGGAATTCATTTTCCATCGTATCGACCGGCCATGTATTTATTGAAACCGTGGTGCAATTCAACAAAATTACGTTTCGCATTTCTTCGTCACGTATTGAAATATCCAAACCGTTAGGCGAATATCAAGTGATTTTGCTTAAAAATATCGCATTTTTCCTAGATGTCCTATATCTGAAGGGGAAGCATGTCACATTAACTGTCCTCGACCACATTGAGCATCCATTTTGCCATTTTGCTGTTGATTTCAACAGATCTGACGCCGCTTTTCTTACAGTTGATTTTTAAGACCAGTATAGTCCATGATGTTTAATTCTCATGTTTGGTCTCAGCATTCTATTAACGGCTATGACGTTAAGAAATGTATGTACTGCCTTTCAACATTTTATTGCCCACTGAATTGCACTCCTTTCACTTGGACCCATAAGATGGATTTTGGAAAACTAATGAATATGTGGTCAACTTCGTGGAGCACAATTTGAATCGATTTGTGTTCACATAGGTTTGGGGACAGCCAGTTGGCTTAATCGGCAAGCAACGCTTCACTGTTCACACAAAGGCTTCGCCAGGTCATATGAAATATTATGCAACTGAAATGGTATTTTTAAGCAAACAATGAGAAGAATCGCGATAAAATAGACATGAGCTAATGAATTATGGCAAATAAAGCTCTGAATTGCACCTCAGTTGTATAAGCAACATTCGGAATATTCAGGGGTCAAAAGTTGTTTGTCGCGGTCCTGTCGTCAGCACTTGATCTCTACCCGAGTAGTTGAAATGTAGTCGAACTGGGTCCTGGAATGAAATGTTGTTTGCAAGTTACAGGGAAACCTATAAAATGAGCTTCCTTATACCAACACGCCTGATCCGTTTGGACATGCGGGTAAAACTATGTGAGCAAAAGAGAATCGCCACGAAGCTAGCTGCATTATGTCCCAACATGCTTCACTTAAGACAAATACCTGCAATGCGCACAGTGACTGGCTTTCTGTTGGCTAGAAGCGGTCGACGTTTTTCAGAATCTAGCCATCGAGCGTTCGAATTTAGCACCAAAACGACTACATCTGAGAAGAAGTTTTGGCACCATGTTATTCTTCTTCTTCTTTTTCTGTCTAGCAAGCTTGACTAGGGTAGTCTGAAGACAAAGAGCTGTTGTGCGATTGAATTCCAACTAAATGTAATTAATGAATGGGTAATCGTAGTTCCGTTGATCAAAAGACCAGCTTGACAAGTGACAAATAGGGGGCAGATTCACCGTCTACAGGAGCGGATGAAGATAAAAATAGCTGTTGACGAGAAACTGTCATGGGGGGAAAGGTCGTATTTATCCAATGAGGGTCAGCAAGGATACATAAAACTAAAAGCAGTCTTTGCTTACCATGCACTGGCAAATGACCTATCATGAAAAAACATGCAAGTGCTTTAGGTCTGGGTGGGTCTCATCGCTCCAACACATTGGAACAATGGAACAATGGCGTACTACGCGTTAAAAGCAATGTTTAACAAATCCCGTGGGAAGGAAATGCTTGCGAAAACTAAACTGCATAATAAACTTCAAACGTTTTGATGGACACACCATAGCCATATATAGAATAGCGGAGATGTTCACGCATTAAAATTATAAATCCGTAAATGCATTGGTTGGGAGTTCTGTAAGACACAGTTTGCTTCAGTTTTGTAGCCCCAACCTAAGAGCTCACAAAACGAATTGCAAATAAGACAGCAGGTCTTCAACGTATAGTTTCAATATCGGTAGGTTGGGAGCAGAAACGCATAAATTTGTAGAGGGTTCCACGGCTGGCACACCCGGAGGGAACAGCAATTTCTACGACATTCAAGCCGGCTATACTGTGTTGTCAATATTAGAGGATGATATCTTAAGTTAATTGTGTGGTTCATTCAGTAAGCGGGCGACATATGTGGTCTGGGTTCTTCAGTAGATGGTAAAAATTATGTTAGCCATCCGCAAAACCCAATATCGACTGCTATACATCCTTAGAGATTTCAGTCTACGCTGATAGGGCAGATGAAAGAGAGCACTGACGTTCCTGTTTATCGTCCGTTGAGGAGTCTCGAGGATAAACGAGATCTTGTTTTTGTCGCCGCTGCCATGGTTGCAAAGCATATTCTACGTGCGGTTGAACATAGGCATCCAAAATTTGTTGGGTGATTGAGGGTTCAATCCGACTGAACGATCTGCGAAGAGGGTCGAGGTGTCGACCGCCGTTCTCGTTGCCTTCTCTGCTTGTTTTGAACACCCGATCTCTACCTTAACCGGTACAGTCAGGTTACGCTCCTGACAGTCCAGCTGCAACGTGTGGTCTCCAAGCTTGTAAACGCTCACCGACTGGCGACGCAGATGGATCACCTTGCATTTAGCTATGTTCCACTGAAGCAGGTTCCTTTTTGACTACCCATTAATGTAAACTGGGTCATGTTGGATTATATCGTGATATTCATCGTTAATAATCGCCCACAATATCTTGATGTCAACGGAGAAAAGCAGGAAATTTTAGGAGACAACACTTACCAGGTCGTTGATAAACACCAGAAATAAGCGCGATCCCAGCATTCAGCCTTGTGGGACACCACATTTCCTCTCACTCGGGGTACAGAGTGATCCACTAACCCGCACTTGAAGCTTCCTTTGGTGAAGGAATGTGCAAACACAACTAAGCACAGAATCTCCGATTTCTTAGTTCTGTAGCCAGTGAAGTTATTCAGGCGGTCGAATGCTTGAGTGTAGTTCAAATATATGACGTCAACTCCTACTCCAGCATCAGCCACTTACGTTCAACTACCTTGTAAAATAGGTAGTTTGGTGGTGCTTGACTGGTGTTGACGGAAGCCATGCAGCTCCGGTGCCAAGATATTGCATTTTTCTTGGTATTGTATTAGAGCCTCAGCGATAACCGCTTCCATCACCATTGCGAACACAAGGAGGGGAGTTACAGTCTTGGTAAATTTAATTATTAATTGGTAAAATACTTGTGAACAAATCCGTTTCAACCAGATGATCGAAGGCAGGCTTTTCTTTTCGTAAGAAACGCAAAAACTATGACACGGTAAAAATTTTCAGGAGTGTTTTTTATTCATCTTTACTGTAGCTGGTTATTGTGGCCCTAGTTTTTCCTTAGTTTGTTTGCGATACGCATGGAATTTGTTAAAGTTCCCTACACGAAGACTACTCTCAAATTGGTAGGTTTGTTACCAACCACAACTCACCTCGGATACCCAAAAATTAACCAGCGAATATCGCAGTGTGGTGACATTCATTAAACCAGGTTTGCGTACTTTGTGAAATCAACCACAACATCTCGACTCCACAAAACACTTAATACCCTAATGCGAAATTCCGTATATGTTTTCCGGCCGTATCATGAGTGGTTTTCCTGTCCATAGACCAAAGAGTAAAATAAGTCGGATGTTTAGTTTTGATTTAATGGTAGGTTTAGCACTGCTATTTTTTCTAAATTGCATTGTGCAACGCTGTCACCAATCTGGTACTGTGGTTTTGCCATTTAGGCGAGTCCGCGCAAAGAGTTTTGTACTCTGCGCACGGATTAGCTGATTTTGCGACGGATAACTATGACGGAAAACGTGAAATTTCAAGAATGTTAATAAAATAAATAATAATAATAATGTATATTTCCCGTGCTACCTAGAAATTAATTTAACAAAGAGATGCATCTTACTTACAAAAGCAACATGTTCACGGATGCAGGGTAATCAATGTTTGATGGTTATAAAGAGAACAAATAGTTCCGGGAATGTTGGTGGGGTTTTCACTGTCATTTCATATCACAAAACGAGTATACTCGGTTTATTCCAGTGTGAGTCGGGGACAATATGAAGGCAGCGAGCTAACTAAATGTGAAGAAACGTGAAACAACGTACAGCAATTGAGGCCATAAAGCAAATCGATCGTTCATAATAAACGAGTGTAATACAGATCAGATTATCTGTATTTAGTGCGGTTTTACTTATCTGCGAAAGAAGAGACAAATCTAGGAATAACATATTAATGCAACTGCATACGAATCTTCAGCGCTTCAGATTTGCTCACTGAGCCACGTAAAGTAGTTGGCACATACGCGCGAGTTAATGCAAAGTGAAGTGTCTGGACATTCTTAAATTTAGATATGCTATCAAATAAGATCAAATTAGATATGTTATGTTCTGCGAAGTTGTTGTAAGACAAAGTAGGCTTAGTTGGTTTCCTTTCAGCTTTAAATTTACATGTAGATACTGAGTACTAAAAACTGAGAATAAAGAGGGAGAAGATAAAAGTCTGTGTTGATCCATCGTAGGTGGTTCTGACACACGCGTTGAATCACGTCGCTGATTCATGTGAGGTGGCAGCAAATTGCAGCTGCACTATATCTTATCCGCATGCAATAAGCTCCATAAACCTGTAATCTGCAAAGTGGGCGTCAAGGGATCTCCTAATTTCTGCAAACTCCGCAAGTAATACGCAAAGCGACCGAAGAAGCTAAGAAGCATCTTTGCTTTGGATCAGGAATAAATTGGACCCCAATGCTGTGTCTTGGGGTACACCGCTAGTGGACGGGTACCATTCCGTTAGGTGGTCATCTACCTGAAGCCGCCATCTGCTCCCAATACGTATGTCACTGTTCCACTGGTGCAGTGCGATACCAACACCAAGCATCATCAAGCTGTGGAGCAGGACCTCTTGGTTTACTTTCTCTAAACCTTCGCTGAAGTCGAGGTAGATGACAGCTACTAACTTCTCCCGATTTAAAGCTTGCAACCATTCCTGCCGCGTCAACGGCAGGTTGGTGATGCACGAGTGGAAATTCATGAAGCCATGCTGCGCCGTCGTAAAGTGATCTTTCGACTCCAGCATATGTAGAAGACCTATTTTCATGGTAATTTCGAGCACCTTCGCCAAATCATAGGTGAGACGAATCGGCCGGTAATTGGCCACATTGCATTGGTCACCACCTTTTGAAATCATCCTTACTACCTAGTATTTCAAGTCGCTCGCCAATGGACTCTAGAACAGCCATCTTTTGAACAGATCAGTCATGGCAGGCGAGATGATGGTCGTTAAGGACTAAAAAATTTGCGACTGAGTCCATTGGATGCGGCTGCATTTGTGCCATCATAACTGGGTTTTGGACCGCGGACATCTTCTACACCGCGATCAAGGCCATCGAATTCAGTAGAGGTTATACACGCCGAGCTCGGCAAAGGCGCGTGCACACTTTTAAAAACGGAAGCGAACTGCTTCGCCAATGTGGACGCATATTTATTTCTAGAGGTCGGAGGCTGTCAGTGGTCTCTAACAAGTAAGCGAAATTCTTCTTGGGGGCCCTCATTGCTGAAGTTGCAAGCTCCTCTTCGAACCGCCGACGCTTTCGTGCTTTGTGCGTGGTTCGGCTGCCTTTTGTAAGCCTCATAATCGTCGGTAGAGCCAGACAAGGGGAATTCATTCCACAATTCGCGTCGCAATCGAGCCAATTGAAAATACTATCTGTCAAACCAATGTGAGTTCACTGGTCCAGGTTTTCGATGCTTGAGGGGTTCGAAACCAGCGCACAACAATTGCATACCGCCTTATATAACAGACTATCAGGCTTTAGAAGATGAATTCTGCGGAAGTGACCAGTCTACTTACTGGCGGCTTGATTTATGCCATGGAATTCTGTCGTCCAATAATTGTAGGACGGCTCCGGCGGAAGCGAGTAGGGCAGCGGTAGCTTTAGACTGGCTACCACCATCGAGTGGTCACTAGCTGTCAAAGGCTCAAGGACCTGAATTTCATGTACATGTTGCTCGTAGCTCGTTGGTAGTAGGCCAAGACACGCTGAAGCGGAATGCGGTGTAACGCGCTTCCGTTGGCAAACACGTTGTGCTGCCCAGTTTCAAATACAATCTCCATAAATTGCGCCTCCAGTTCACAGTGCCTGGGAAGATGTTGAACCACAGGCCACGGTATTCGAGGGCAGGTAAGATCACCTGAAGCAGGAGGCTGGGCTGACTCATATTGGTTCTTTCACGCGGCACTTAAGGCAGGCATCGGTCTCACAGGCTGCGCTAAGCAGCACTCAAAATCTGTTCACATTGTCTCAGGCGGATCGAGCATCATAGCTTAGCGCAAGCCATCTTCGCTACGGTAGGTGTGTACCAGTCTCCCACACATGAAGGACCGAATGTATGACAGCACTCCGTCTCGAAAGTTTGATAGTCTCTTGCACCGGAATCACCAGTAGCCACTGATCTGAACTCCCTGCGTATGGACTCAGCATCTAATCAGGTTTCGGCCAGTCCCATCACGGCCGCACTACGTGAAGCAACGAAGTGAAATACATCGTCACGTTTGTTCACTAAACTACCAACATTTGTGAAAGCCATGTGAAGGCCGCGCTAGGAACCTGCAGACGCGCACGAAATGTAATCGATTTGTTGATCCGGGTTCGGCGGACCCGGAGGACTACCCGAAAATTTACAATGTGAAGATTGGTTTCTCAACTATTAATCCGCCGCTACAGCTGCACGATAGCGGACTTCATTTTCTCTCTGTCCGACGGGTCCAAATTGGGACGAAAATAGAACTTTAGACCTCTTAGCCTACCGAGGCTGGCTAGAATTAGCCTCGGACTCGTTGCATCAACAACGTTGACTTGCAGAGACCGTGATTTCTTCTCCTGTCTTTCCAATACGAGTGATTTGCCATGCACGCAACCCTGTTCACTCACGTCGAGGAGCCTATCAATCGGGCTCTGCAGAAAGTCCACGTCGTGGTCATAACGAGCCTGAGGGTTAGCATCTGTCGACTCAGACGCGTGAAATATCATAAGGTTACAACACCGCTGCTTGTTGGCAATTGTTCTCTTCTTTTTGCTTCGCTGCATTCACCATTGGACTTGAACGCCTGCGGTATGGCACATCGGCATGTTAGTGTCCGTAGGACGCGACACAGACACACCAACTTAGTCTCCAGCAACGGGTGGACATCGCGCTGGAGAGCCTGCAGGCGGTGTGCAGGTGGGCTCGTTCGAACATAGAGGTGGCTGGGTTTCCGCTTACTTGGATGAACCCACGGGGCTTCTCCATCTGGAAGCTTTCGCCCGTCCTGTATGCACGCGCGGTTTTTCAGATGCTTGTGACTACACAGTGGCTTGGCATTTTTTGCATAATATTTGGACAAAGCCATGCTGGATTTCACGCAGTAGTTTAAAATGATCTAGAGACAAACCAATACACAATATTTGGAAATTCACATCACACATGATACTTGTAACAGCATTGGCTCTACGCCCAACTATTTTGTAACAAGTGCCATAGGGAGTCAGCTTTGACATTACTGAGAGCCTAGCAGATGTGACGGTAAAGGTGATAAAGAGAACGATAAGTACACGATAAAATTACCAGGGTAATATATACGGACAAGAAACTAATACACACTCGCCAAATTCAGAATCGTAAATGAAACTGAATTTGACAAAAACAAACCCGAAAAATCTGCGCTGCACAAAGTAATAAACAATGCGAACAGGTCTGTCAAATAGAGGGAGAAAAGCCGTCCGGCGAGCGCTATTCGCAGGGGATTAATTGCTAGCGTTGCTGTGCAACAGAAGAGTTAATGTTGTGGTGGACGAGTAGATAAAGTAAGCAATAATTGAATAAACGTTTGTTCTGTGCAGTGATAAAGATGCTCATAATAGATGATAAACAATTTGCGGTCTTGTAAAAAAATAACCAGCTCATGATGAGTAGGAAAGCGTACAGATAGTTAACCGACTTTTAGCATAGATACTATAAAAAAGGGAAAGAAATAACGATAAAATGAACAACATAGTCCAATGAATATTTTACTGGTGCATATTGAGGGGTAATAAGAGTGTTTAAATGAAGTTAATAGCCAAACGTGTCCAGCTGATTCAAGGCAACGAGGGGAGTATGTAGGAAAGATCAAGCGAATTCAAATGGTCATGCCTAGGACTATATCCTTGGGACCTGCTTCCATACTGGGTAGCACCTAGCGAGATTTTAACCACTCCTCCTCACCTTATGTGGTTGTGAGTTGGTGTGGCTTAGAAGCGGGCCTGTTCCACGCACTCACTTAGCAGACGAAGAAAGCTGGTGTGTACAACAACCTGTATTTACCTATCGATGAAAACAGAAGAATTGCAGCGTTAGTCCTCAGCGTAGTTGTAGTGAATCCCAAGGACAGTTGTTCCCTTGCCGTTAGAAGAAACGGCCGTCCAGCACTTCAATGGGCTGCCCTCTGGCCGTATTATTAAGTTGAACAGTAAAGATCCGCTCGCAACTCTTTAAACAAGCTACATATTTTCATTATTATTTCTGCACTTTTGAATCTTCGGAAGATGACATATTTAGTACACTTTAATCCATGTAGGCATTCTGACAGTCACGCTGGAATTGCCTCAGTGGATTTGGTGCAAAGCGCAATTATTTTGGCTCACGGTTTGACAGAATTGGAATATTCGAACAGCATGCCGGCCTGATGGCATGCGCGGCTTGCGACCCTGAAGTCACCGGTTCAAATCCGCGCATGGACTGGCGTCCTCGCCGTAGACTCAACCCACGCACGACCGGCGGTGGTCACGTGGTGGCAAAGAGTCGGTACAACATGCCGACGTACTGTTCATGACCTTTGACAGCATGATACCAAATGATTAAATACCTAACACCTTCCCAAGCTTGAGAGGTAAAATTTAACACAAGGGATGGGATTTACATTCCTTTAGCAGCTGCACGCGCCCCACGTACAAATTACACACTACATGAGGAACCACCTGCCCTACAATGCAGCGATACAGGCGCGGTATCACCCCAGGCAATCAGAGAATAACTTCCAAAACTGGTCGTATAGCGTCCTCACCCACCAGGAAAACATTCAATACATCACCATGACATAATTATGTGCAACAGTGAAAAGCGTGTACGAATCCACGAGATAAAAGCGAGTTTCACATACAATTTACCTTCTTGTTTGCATGCAAAGATTCAGGATGCAGGAGAAAAGCGAATCTACTGGCTGAAGTGGAAAAATGCTTACAACCATAGCATTTAGCAATTACTTTATCTCTGTGTATTCGCCGAGCGTGTCAAGTGGACAGCAGTGGAGGCACACAGAAGATTGTCAGTGACCGGTAGCTTTAGTCGAATGTCCAACTCACTATAGATGTCAATTGGCATACTTAGGGATATCGTAGATACGTTACTTGCGGAGTGAAAATACAAACTAGACCTCTGGTCCGAAAATTACTGAAGCATAACATTGAGGAAAACGTAATACCAAAAAAATTAAAATCCGAGTAGATCTGTACCGTGCAACCAGTGTTTACAAATGTGAGGCATATTTATTATAAAATTCTGCAAAACCTTTGATAGCTGTGGGTCACACACAGCGGACTTTACACACACGGTTGAAGAGCTATCAACTTTGAACATCTTTTGAGCATAGGTGCACCGCGTTTAGTTAAATCCAATGCCCTAATTTGTCATATAGCCTCTAATATAACATATTTTAACGGTGTACTCAGTCGTGATTCCATGAAAAGTTATGAATCGTAACCAACAGCTAAATTAATATTCTGTTAGTTACGACGGTTGGGAATTCGTGTTTATACACGGCGTAATCATTTATCAGCCGAATTTCACGCATACCAGGTTACAGTGTTCATTTCGCGGATATAATTAATTTTTATCAAACCCTGCTTTTCAGGTACAAGGCAAAAGACCGTATAGAAAACGAATGAGCAAAGTAAGGAAAACGGGTGACGTAGTTGTGTTTCCTCCTTTTTCATGTTTCTGTAAGTTTGAAGAATTTCTCAGGACCAACTTAATTTATGTATACCAGTATACAATTACTATTCTCCATTAAGGAAGAGTCTGACACAGAATCGTAATGGACTTAATCGTCTCAAGATAAAAATAGCGATGGTTTAACGGAAGGAAAAATCGTTGTGAGAAAGAAGAGATAGCGTGTATAGAGAAGCAAATTCTAAGCGAAAGGCAACAGTGTCACTGAAGTAGCAGTCTACCTAAGCTCGAAATGTTTATTACGTGAAAATATTCGTTGACATAAACTTTCCGATACCCATGCGTGACACTTGTTCCCAACAACCATTTATGGTGTTTCCTACTGCGGTTGGCAGCGATTTGTAAGGGATAAATATAAGAACGCATTAAACTCCTTACCATGTACAAATCGTGTGTTTTGGAACCAAAGTTATGTGGCAAGAAAATAAGGGGACATTCAGTATCAGGTAAATCACACATTGAGTCGTGTGGACATACATGCTGCTTTTCCAGTTCTAAGCAATTGAGAGAGCTGGAAAGCCGCTTTTCGTTTTTCGTTATTTCGTTTTTCAATGGAAACAGACCGTATTACGTAATGCAATTTGATGGTGCATCTTCAGTTCTTCCTTTAAAACGCGGTAGTAATTTGGAAACAAAACTATGTGAGGTTGAAGGACCTTCCGCATGCTGAATACTTAAGGTGAGAAAAATATTGTCTTGATTCAAATCAACTGCATTGCTTGGGAAATTTGAGCTGGTGGCCAATCAGTTTAGGTTGTGGTTGGGTTAAAGCAGATCGTAGTAAATGTGTTTGGTGTTTGCCGATATTAGGTACACCTGAGTGTTATTTTGAACACTCTGATACACAGATATTTCTACCCGAGGTTTGTATTCTGAGCAGATATGGTGTGTATCCAAGCCTCACGATTTTGGTTTCTCTACACCGCACATCTTCAAGCGCCTTGACACCGTGTTTCTTACTTGATCGGTAGGTTTGTGCGGCATATTCCATAATGGTCCGCACTTAAGTGTTTAGCAGCTGCGCAATGATAAACTGCCTGAACTCCCCGTATGTTATCTTTAGAAAGCCACATTTTTTCTGTCCCCAGTGCATTTCGGCTTGTGCTGGGCATCCAAGTTCATTTTTCACCATTATTCAGAGAGCGTATTCCTGGTAAAGTGAGGGAAATGCTGTTCCTGAAGTCGATATTTGTTGGTAAGTTAATGGCGTATACACACAAAATTGCATTTTGCTGCATTGAACTACAGCAGGCTCCCGGATGACCACGTATGGACACCATCGATCTTGCTGTGCATTGTTGCTAGATCGACCACTGTCTTGATCCATACCTCATCTTGAGACTGTCAGCAAATCTTAGGGAAGTCAGTTGGAGTACCATGGAAATTTCGTCCATGTAGGCCAAAGTAAATATCGACCCGGTCGTGGTTCTTGATGTACACCACACCAGTACACGATTGCTTCTGAAAATGTTCTACAGACTATAATAATACAGTCGATGTGGACTATGGAGATTAATTATCCAATGCAGGACATGAAAATAGATACTATGCCTTCAGACTATGGGGAAAACTGGGTATTTCAGATGGTAGAAAACTTTACAGAAATCCCGGTATACAATGGCGACACATTCTCGTAGGCAGTTTCGGTATAGCTTGTTAAGGATAACAACGAGTTAATAGTAAATGACTGATTGTTGCAGAGTGCAAGCTGTTGTCACACTGTGATGTGTTTGCTCTCATGTTATCGCCTGAGGGCCCCTGACTTAATACTAACATAAAGTATACTAGTCGTGGTACCGAGGAACAAAGCTCTACAAAAGGACGGGTCATATTTACATTGCAATATGCTCAGGCATGTGACACTGTCAATTGTTTGAGTTATTACACGGTTACGATCTGGGTGTTTTCGTGCAGATTTTCATTTGGGCATTCGGACACCGTATTTTATTAGTTCGGGGGCATTCACATTCGTTTGTTTTACGTGCGGTTTGGTGGTGCCATGATGGCGGTAGTTTGTTGGGAGTAGGAGACTATAAAACTGGATGAAGCAGTTGGAGTCACCAATAAATATCAGATAAGTAAAGCACAATATTAATTAACAGACTGGAGTACTAGATTTAGAGCTATTTGTAAATAAATAAGCAAAATAAAAAGTTTAGTTTCGACTAAACGATGCACGCTTGCACAGGCATATACATGTTAAGCTTACAAAATGTGGTCAGTTAATTTTCAATGGAACAATAATGTTGTCACATAGGTTAATATATGAATATATTTATGTGTGCATGTAGGCGTGCGTAGCTGTGTTTATAGTATCTGAAAATGATTTTCTGCCCAATTTATCGTCTTTAAACGTATCGTCAGTGCTAAATGGATGCTCGATGTCAGTGGACTTGAAGCGGTTGTCCGGAATTTAGTTGGTGGCGAGTTACAACCCTCACGTCACAGTGTTGTTAAACAGGCATTTATGGTTGTTTTACCGAGAGAAGGCTTGTCAGGCGAAAGCCCACCACATCCTGGAACACTGCCATTAAACTATTTGCCGGAACGGGGTAAACACGAACCACTCAGCTTGAAACACGAGGAGGTGGTTGCGCTAGCCAGCAAGTTAAGGAATTGCGAAAATAAGAACAACTCTATATGTAGGTAACTCCAGTGGATCATCAAACATAATCTGCTTGGTCAGAGTAATATATACAATATTCGAATGGTAAAGAGTTAAAGCATAGCGTGGTTTCTAGACATTTCTAGGTCTAATTATTGAATTTCCCTAACAAAGATGTAATTTTGATAAGGCTTTCTTCCTAGTAATTCACAAGCTACATAGTAGAGCCTAGTGCGGAAAAGTAACATAACATAAAAAAACCAATCCTAATTTCAAAAGCTTTGGATATAACGTCTAGCGAGAGGACATCATCACCTCGCAGGCTAACCACTGTCAGTGACAATGGAAGATAGGTGGTGCTATATCACAGTTAGTTTGCAAATTATGTAGTCCAGCCAACGTCTCCCATGGCTCAGTGGCTTAAGCTGCTGGCTAGTTGGCATCTGCCTCTAGCGGTCATGGGTTCCATCCTGCTTAGAGGACCGAGGCAATGCATATCACTGATGAGCCCGAATAGGGTAAAACGCGTCTAGTGCTTTTCCGGACTAGGCTCTACTATGCAGCTTGTGAACTACAGGGAAGAAAACCTTATCATAATTACAACTGAAATCCTGCAACTCGTGAGTAATAATAATCGAGGTGCGTTTCTGGCTGCCAGATGATTGAGATGCTGGGTGAGCCAAGTTGCATTCCTTTCAGCCTTCATTTGTAGATAGATATTAAGGGCGTGCATGACTATGCACAGAAAAGGTAATTTAGGAAACGAAGAATTAAACAGATAAGTTGATATAGAAATAACCAGGTATTCACTGCTAAGTCAGAAAATAATCATTGGATCGTAGCCTTGTGGAAGATGCAAAAGGAGAGTGATTAGGAAAGTGTGACTAGTTATCCGATTTTTGACGTAGAGTTGGAGTGGAAAGGTACAATAACTTCGAGCAAGGACGTGGTCTAAGCAACAACCCCGAATTTTCACCGTTCTCTTTGACGTTCCAGCAAACCTCCCGCAGGTTGGCTCACCTTCTTTTAGCTTTTTTTCAAAAATCACCTCGTACATTTCCGTATGACATGGTATATCGGCTTATGCGTATTGCCAACCTCCGATCCCAAAATGTTCAAATCCCCATGCATTATGGATAGCGAATTCCAAGTTAAGTTTTAGTTAAACAAATCATTTGCAGCTCTAGGTTAAACATTAACGGAGTCCTACTTAAAATATTTTGGAAAACTGGTAGCTCGGGTTGATAATTCAGTTGCTAGTCTCATCACAAGTGGAGGAAAAAGAACACAACTTTGATTTGGCCAAAACAGAAGTCCTGGAAAGAGGCGAAACAAGAAGAGAAAGGGAGTTCCTGGAAGCATGATTCTCAACGGAAGCCTCGATCAACATGCATATCAAGACTGACCCAGCTTATGAACCCCCCAACGGAGAGAACTTAGAGAAATTACGAGACGCCGCTTGAATAGGAACAACCCGAGCGATGACTTTAGCCACGGGGAAATGGGTAGAGATCACGGGACACAGATCGAAGCCGTCACTTCGAAAAGTCACCTGCATGCTGTTCACGGATCGACAATTCAATCAGCGAGATTACACTTCACATCTCGACGCACTGATGATGCCGCCTCGCATGCAGTTAAACGTTTGCAAACAAATTTCTAAGCTCGGCTAACAAATGAACGACTGGAGTACTACGTTTTCATTTGTAAGTTTATCTAGATAATTACTAACTTCTATACAAGTTACTTTTATTTACGTCTTTTTGATGCGTTATATGAACCTCGGGATCACCATGTTTGCAACGATTGGAAGTGAGGCATCGTTGCATTTGTCTGAATAATCCGCATTTTTAAAGCTACTGAAGCAGATTCACAGAGTCGTATTCTCATGGACCAAAATCCACTAACCACCAGACACAGCTTGTTCATCCGTGACATGTGCGCACCCCCGTAATAACTATACCATTTTTATGGTTCATATAACCTTTTCTGATTTGTAGTCACTTATTCTAAACGGTTGATATAATATTCTAATATCTTCGGGACCTGCAACACTGACTTCTCCTTTCCGTTGCTGTTTCTGTAGTACAAATTGCGCACACCATGGAACGGACCGATTTTATCCGACCTATTGCTAACAATCACGTGTAGAGGCTGGACGATTCAGATACTTTTATTCACCATACCGTGATCTATTAACCATCGCAAATCACGCGCTTATACACCCTTGGTTTGTCGCTGTAGCTTCGTATTTTGTAACACACACCTTTAGGGCTATACTTATTCCTCGGGCATTTGCGAGGTCCGCATCGTTATACTATTTCATCTGGTACATTCCAATTCATCCTACCTTTAACCTGAATAATAAATTCCTGTTAATGTCTTGAAGATGCCAAAGCGCTGAAGGTCGTAAACCCCCAACTATCGGATACATTGTTTAGTCTCACTCGGACGGGCAATTCTACAGCTTTCGGACTGAAGCTTACTCGTTCAATTCCAACACAGTTTGGAGCAGCTACAGACCTCAAGGCAAACTTACTTAGGGAACTCAGTAGGCCTAACATTAAAACCACTCAGTTATATTCTCGTGTAATCCGCCCCACGTCCACGCTGACATCCGACTCGCACACCAGTGAAGACAGTCTAAAGCACACAACTGCAAGGTGAACGCTGTGAACTTGCCGTAAACGTCTGAATAGGAACAAATGCTTCTCCATCGAGCGTGAGTCATTTTAATGGTTCCTAACATTTCCTAAAAAGGCATGATGCCCAGCGCGCCACATTTGAATGAGCTATGTGCATCATGAATTGAACAGTTAAAGAGAGGCATACTGTGTTTTAAATGCTGCGCAAACTTTCATGGGTGGTGCGTCTGTTAAAGCTATGCATATCAATTTATTAAGAATAGGAGATTCTCTATGGTTCAGCTTGGAATGCACACCTATACCAATGATAAAAGCGCGCTCATATCTTAGTACTACGACCAGCTACTAGTCAAGTTTGAGGAAATTGTGACCAAGGCTCCGCCACAGTTGAGGTAAGCATAGGCGACTGTGAAGCCCAATATTCCCCATTAATTGCTGCTTCAATACTGAGAAGGACGGCCGATAACGCAAAACAACATCCCAGAAAATCAACTGCTTTTCAAATACCACGCGGGGCGTACTTTCGACTAATGCGGTTATAAGTTAGATCGGATTAACTACAACTAAGACTACAGCCAATCTCCAGAAGGATTGCATAGCAAAAGAGATAGCTGTTATTAGCTATATATGTGTTACGGTTGCTTCAAAGAAGAGCCAACATTTCAAATTAAAAACACCTAAACTTTATCGAAAACCGATGACCGAGGCGGAGTTCTATTGATGACAGCACCACTGGCTTTCTGTGGTACATCTTCGCGTATTTCAATCACCAACTGCGACCTGTCGAAAGTTGCAAGGGCACAACAACCTGTACTGAGAGTACTGTGTTACAATTTCCTGGAATCAAAGGCGACAGCAATAAGAAACAGGCAGCTAGACGACTTCAAACAGTGGGACTACTCGAAGATGTAATGAAACCTGTACACGTAGCTTGACTTAAGCGGCACCCAAGCACTAAGCTTTATGTAGAGCCAAGACTAATTCGCGTTGTGCTGAACTCCATCGCCGAATAATAATAAGTTCTACTGTCGACAGATAGACTCGGAATTGAACACTGCTCCACCCGTGTCTTTCTTCACATCTAAAGGGGTGACAGTTGTCGAATTAACGGCACGCTAGAGGATTACCGGAAGAAAACACTAACCAGAACCATCCTTGTTCATGACGTTCCTGTAATACATGCATGTGATGAGCAGAAACTAATAACCCATGATAAAGAACGATGATGCTTTATTTGTGAAACAATCAGCATGGATGATGTACTGGCGAGTTCGGCGTTCTGGATGCATACTTCCCCGAAATAAAAATTATGCGGCCCGAGAGTGTTGAAGGTGGTCCCTGTGACAAAACCTATAGTAGCACGGCTGCTTACATGCTGGTATATGTTTCGTTGTATGCTACTTTCTTAGGTTCGGCTGATAACATTAAGCGATATGCTCCTTAAAATGCTGTGCTTCGAAAAACCAAACGCGATAAGAACTACAAAAGAACAATGTATCAGCATTATGTCTGATTAGCACATACAACCTGCTGAATAAAACAATGGCCAGACATCAAACGCTGTACGTAGAAGCTTATATACGGAACTATGTAGGCAGATGCTGAATAAGATATCGAAATATACTTCAAGCACCCACCGAAAGAACGCTGAGATGCCGGCCACTCACGCAACTTAATGTATGAGTCGCACAACCTCCGACAGATTGCTTGTATTAGAGATCTTCATAAATGTACACTAAAGGCCATAGGCTCATCGGTAAATTACCGAACTTCGGCTACGTTCGGTAGCTAAATATCAGGACTTAATTTCCTCTACAGAAACTTGGTGGCTCTAAGAAGTGACCGATGCTGAGGTTGGAATAGCGGGAATGTCACTCATCCGGAACAAGCGCCCCAACGGAGAAGGTGGGGTTCTTCTCTACTACCGCAGCGACCTGTTGATCTGTAAACTGATCTTACCGACTCATGCTAGTGCCGCATCCGGCTAAGACAAAAAAGAAATGTCTCGTAGCTGTCGTTTACCGTCCCTAACGTCCACTCCGGAAATGGATTCTTGTTTGATACGTGAAATGAACGGGTAACTCGCACTAGGTACAGCCAACCTCTCATCTCCGGGGACTTCAGCGTACGCGATCTGGAGCTATCGGCATCACCCGATGAACAGTTCGAAGCAGACTTGTATGAAATCATCATTAATATTCCCTTGTACAATCATGTCACTACAGACGCTAGATTTAGAACAGCTAGCATACCATCCATGTTGGACCATATGCTCATGAATGACGAGCTCATGATTGACAAGTTATTGATGTAGAGTCAACCAGGTATCATCGGCCATATAATAATGACGCTTACCTATATATTTATGCAGTACGCATCTGAACACCTTGAACTAAATCATACAACTAAGCGCTAGCAGGCTTTGAAAGAACTGGTCGAGTCATTCACTGAGGAATTCTGGGACATTAGTCTACTTGACAACGTTTGGACAGAGTTCGTCGAAAGACTGCATGAAATGGGTCAACAGAGCATCAGAGACCAAGCACCTTAGTCCCGCAAAATTGCCTTCAATTCTAGGGAGCATGACC
Organism: Dicrocoelium dendriticum; assembly: GCA_944474145.2. NCBI lineage: Eukaryota > Metazoa > Platyhelminthes > Trematoda > Plagiorchiida > Dicrocoeliidae > Dicrocoelium > Dicrocoelium dendriticum. Next base: position 58,327 of record CALYDF020002092.1, on the reverse strand, counting down.
CGAAAATGCGAAAAATGATGCAAGGTGGCGTGCCTACAAGATTAACCTCGACTTGGGGCAATTTTTCGTCTCATCGCAACCATTGCACTACAAATATCCGTGAGGGCAATGTAATCAAAATAGCAGCCTCTAGCTGTCTCAATACCTCAGGTACATGATTGACTCCATAGTTTGCACATGTAAGTTTCAAAACAGAATTGTGCTAACTAAGATACTCTCGCTGCGCGATCCTAGCTCTCTTGGTGCAGACATCATCCGCCGCAAAGCTCTGAAATGGGCGACCACCAAGTTAGCTAAACCACTGTCACAGTTCTTCTAACGGCTCTCAATAAACAGAAACTCCCCGCTATTTGGTAGCGTAGAATTATAAGCCCAATGTTTAAAGGTGCTATCTGTTTAGATGCTGCAAGAGAGAGTCCAGTGTCTCTCCCTCCTGTGCTCGCGACGGTGATGGTAGCGGTCGTAGCTGAGGCTCTAATGGACTACATTGAAAAATGCAACACCTTGGCACAATAGCGGATTGGCTCCTGTCAACACCGGTCATGCACCACCAACATGTTAATGGCAACCGTCAGTTGGACGGAAGGGTCAGATTATGGAGTGTGAGTTTATGTCATCTACCTGGACGTCTCCAAAGCTTTTAACCACATAGATCACCACATTCTACTTCATAGTCTACAGAAGTCCGGTATCGCATATTCCGTTCTTGGTGGGATCAGCAACAACGGATGCGTCAAGTGTGTGTCAGTAGATCAATCTCCAACCCAAGTGATGTGGAAGTTTGCGTTCCACAGTGTTCGTTTCTAGGACCGCGCTTATTCTGGGTGTTTATGAAATACATAGCAAGTTATCTTATATAATTTTTGATTTTTCCGCCGGCGTTAAGTAATAGTGAGTAATTAATAACAAAAAAGCACGTGCTACTCCAGCGTGACAGATAGCATTTCTGAACAGTGAACTAGTATCCAGCTTCTGGCGACTATAGCTAAGCGAAAGGGATCCATCTGCATCACCCGTCAGTGAGCTTTTACAAGATTTAAGACCACAGCTTGCAGAAGGTCTGTCAGGAGCGGGACATAGGTGTACTGCTACAAGAAGATTTCGGATGTTTAAAGCCAGCAGAGAAAGCATCGAGAACGGCAGTCAACATCTCGGCCTTCCTCACAGTTCTTTCAGTCGGGTTTGAACCCTCAACCTTCCAAAAAATGACGGACGCCTAGGAGTTTCCACACGTAGATCACGTTATTCAACAACGGCAGCATTGGCAGAAACATTATCTGGTTGTTGTCGAGAGTCTTCAACGTAAGGCAACCAAGGACGTCGGGGCACTTTTTATCTGCCCTCTCAGCTTACATTGAAATCTATAAGTGTGTACAGCAGTCGATATCAGGTTTTGTGAAGGGATTTCATAATGCTTTACCAGATACTGAAGAATCCAGAGAACATATGCTGCCCCCTGCTAAATGAAAGACAAAAGTAACTTAAGAGCACATCCTCTAAAACTGACAATACAGTATAACAGGCTTGAATGCCGTAGAGATTTCGATTTTCCCCAGGTGTGTCCGCCTTGGAATGCTCGCCAAAATTACGCATTTTCTGCCCCTAATCTAGCGACATTTAAATAGCGACTTGAAAAAGCATTGACTCATTTGCATTTCAATTTCTACCACGTTAGCCAGGGACTACAAAACTTATCCAAAAGGTATGTTTTCAAACTACCAACCAAGCGATTTAAGGATTTTTACTTTTAATAAGTGATCGATCCCGCTGTCTATGGTGAGTCAAACAAAGCACTTTTCACTTTAGCACGAATTGTTATTTTCGCAATAATTTCCATCGAACGCGGACTTGTTAGGCATTGCAATGTACATGTAATACACCATTGCTTCACCAATACATTTATATGTGAGTCGCTTTGATCAGGTGCTCTGGTCCTCAAGTGGGTTGCCCATTTTTCTCATCCATGCGAGCTCATCGCGTTTTAACTCGTTCACACCGACACCTTTATTTTGACTGCTAATGAGTTAGAGGCGGATTTGAAAAATGAAGCGTAGCTCTTGGTTACTTGCTAAACAATGCAGATATTAATAACCCAAGGTTGCGAAGAGATTAATTTTCAATAATTCTCATCAAGCAGGTGTAGTTATAAAAACACAAAAACAACACCAACGCAGTATTCCTGTGAAGCCTGAACTGAGAATCATCATTATCATTACACACGTTAGCTACAGGTTAAAAACACATCAGCTATTGTGCCTCAGTAGAAAATGCAAGAATAAAATACAAGAGAGACACACCGGTTGAGTACCCAGTAACGGATGGACATCGTACCAGAGAGCCAACTGCCGGCTATCGTGCTGCAAATGGTTATCTTATGCCTAACGAATGTGATCGTGATAAGAGGGGAGGCTAAGCAAGAGGGGGATGGACAAAGGAACTTACAACACAAACGCCACTCGGGCTGCCTCCTAGCCATATCAGCAAGTGTGTCCAACCAAACGTGTTCATCGTCTTTAGGACCCCAACCAGACAGTCGGGATGCACCAACCGACGCCAACTTCGAAGGGAGGGTTTTAATTCCCTTGACCAAGTCCTGGCTTGGCCTCCTCTCTTCCTCTTCATGCAGCACGTCCAGCGCGCAACAAGTGCACGTTGTGCGATTCAATGTGCTGGCATGTGCAACACGTGGCGCAGCCATCGGAGCCTGGTGCTTGATATAATGGTGTCGAGCGGTTCACTCAGTCTTTCTGCACCAAATACGCGACGCCGAACAAGTTCATTGCTCACGCGATGCTCCCACCAGACATGAGCTAACCTGCGAAGGGAACGATAATCGAATGTGACGAGTCTCTTTATGTATGTCGACCTGATGGGCTAAGTTTCACAATCATATAGGAGAGTTGACAGACGACTGCATTATACACTCTAACTTTCAGGGAGAGATGGATGTTGCGTCTGTGCCACAGGCGGTGGAGGTTGACAAAAGCACCTCGAGCTTTTGCTATACGGTTAGTAATCGCGGCTTCGATCAAACGGCGCTAATATAGCTACCCAGGTACTTGGATTCGTGAACGACTTCTGGCACACGGGTTGTTCCGTGCCAAACTTGATGAATATGTTTGCATTTCGATGGAGCGAAGCGGAGCCCAAATCGATTGCCAGCCAATGCTAATCGGTCCAATACAGCCTGGCATGTTTGGGCGCAGTCAACTATGATGGCAAACTCGTCTGCGTACTGGAAGTCAAGAAGTCGTTCACCGAGATGTAGCTCCATACCTTTTAGGTCGTGTCCAGCGAACGCTGTTTCCATGACTTTATCAATAGCGAAGTTCAAGAGGAAAGGTGACAGCTGGCAACCTCATCTCACATCGCTGGAGCTAGTGAAGGGCGGCAACAGTTCGCCATATATCCTTAATCTGTCAGGACTATGCGTGTACAGCGCTTTGATAGTGTTTATGTACTTGTCGAGCACACCGTTTCTCAGCAGACAGTCCCAAAAAGCACATCGGGGCACCGAATCAGAAGGTACCTTTTATGTCGAGGAACACGACAACCGCGGGTTGCCAAAAAAGTGGCGGTGCTCCAAAAATTGAAGTAAAGTAGAGATGTGGTCGATGAAGCCCCGAGGTTCACGAAACCCGGCTTGCTCTTCGCGCATCTGACTGTCACGGGTGCCAGTCAGTCTGCCAAGAATGACACGCGCAAGCAATTTAGAGGCAATTGAGATCAGACTGTCCCCTTGCTTGAAAATTGGGAATAAGACGGAGACGTTCCAGTCTGTCGGGACAGTTTTCTGCTCCCAAAGTTTCAATAGCTACTCGTGTAAATCAACCGCAAAAACAGTTCCGCCGTATTTGTAGAGCACTGAGGGAATTCTATCTGCACCAGCGGCCTTATCTAAATTCAACAGTTTGATCTCACGTTCGTATTCTGCGCATAACGGCGGATCTAAAGAGATGGCGCAGGGAGAAGGGCGCTCAATGCCCGAAACAGAAAGCGATAACTCAGATTGGTTAGATTGCCTTGCAAAGTCTTCGGCCCAAAGCTTCAAGCGTTTTGACAAATCTTTGGATCGGCTGTCCACTGTGGTCGCGTATTATCTCGCTAAAACCATGTCTCCGCCTGCCTGTTTCCCGTATCAGATGAAATAAGTTAGGATGATTACCAACAGCAGCGGCTGTTTGCATTTTTAATGCACTATGAGACCATCAGGCTTCGCGGTCCCTATTCAGGCTATTACGCAGTTTTGCCCTGATATCATTGCGAGTCTCGTTATATTCCTTTCCAGCCGGAATACGTCAGCGTTTCGATTTACCACATGAAGACATGTCTGCTGATAGTAATGTTTGACGAATATGCGGCCAGTGATCTTTGACGGTGTTTAGTTAACGCTTACTCAGCTCAGATTCCAGCGTACATTGATACGCATTCAGAACACCCGGCTTCGCCAGCTGGCTGGTATCGATGGGCTCAGAGCGACGTTGCGGACGTCCGCCGAAACGCACTTGCAGGTCGGCACACAGGAGAGCGTGATCGGAGTCTAAGCTGGTGCTATACGTCGAGCGGCAGTTTTGAACCCAGCCTCTACAGCGGTAACTAATCGCGATGTGATCGATTTTCTTCCATGGCCGGCCCGAGACTGGTGGGCTCCAAGTCACTCTTCTGCGGGTGCTGTGTCGAAAGTTAGTGTACGCAAGTAAGAGACGAGCATCTTCACACAAGTGTAGCAACCGCTCACCGTTATCGTTACGGGAGCCTACACTATGTTGGCCGCTCAAATGAAGCTTATCAGAGGACAATTTTCCGATTTGAGTGTTTAGATCATCCGCAAACACCAAAGTGTCCGTGCTTCTTCTGTAACGAAAATCGTTAAATTGGTGATAGAAATCATCTCTCACCGAAACAGAGCTGAGGTTTGTGGGGGCGTAAGCCGCAATGACAAACAGGCACCGTTTGGTAGCATGGAACGAACCAGCTAATCTGACGGCTCACATCGGACTGTTGACTGGGATCCAGTCGATCAGGGCAGCTTCAGCCCGAGGACGCAAAACATTGCCGACTTCAGCTTGACAGGCATTTGAATCTGCATAATCGCCAGATAGGCACAATGAGTGTGTGCCGCCAGTGTTGGATGTGGGGTGTCGCACAGTAAGTAGGAGCTCGAACCTTGCAGGCGGGTTTACGACACACAGCTAAAAATCGATCGAGAGGGTCTTCAGTGTTCGGCGAATGCTTCCTGTTGGCCAAGCTGTAGCAAAGCGCGCACCTTGAGGCTTGGCAGTCTTAGCGAGAATAGAAAACTCCAAAGGCAAACGGATGAACTGACGTTGTCCCCTTGGTTGAACATGAATTTGTCGACTAGGCTGGAGCGAGGCTTTGATATTGTGTGTGAGTTGAAACTAGAAGACAAGTAACTATTCAAGCAAGGTGGGGGAGGGCCAAGGATTGCGGAATTGAAACCAGGGGGATGAAGGTGCTGTTGGAGCGGGACGATAATGATGAAAAAGCGTAAGAAGGGAAATAGGAAGGCGGAAACGCCTGAGCGGTAGCATCCAAACCCTTATTTACCCTGGTCGTTGAAGCAGATAGGCGCCGTTTGTTATCCTGTGCGACGGCCAGAGCATCAAGAGGTTGTTAGAAGGAAAGATCATGGTGTATTGCGTGGACAGGATACTGTTAGTCTGCCTAAGCATTAATAGGAGAACTAGTAGGGTTTTTAAACAAAGCCTTCGGTTCAAACGCCTTACTGCAAGGCCGCGGGATTTTGGCATTCGACTAGAGAACCAGTTTTATGGAGTAAGGTGCCACCCTCACTCCAGCCCCCAACCTGGAGGGCCAGGTGACTGAGGTTGTCCTGCCTCTAACCATTGACCAATCTGGTATGATTTGCTCTGAAAGTGCAAAATCACTACCCAACATAGCTCAATGGATCACTGGGGCACACAAACCATGACACCACGTTATGGTCCAGTGTCATCGCGATGGCTGAGTATAGGTGCATAGGAAGCATTTGACTGATACCGCCACATTCGATCGATAGGTTTGTTAATCAACTGGTGGCCTGACGGAGATAGAATTTGCTTGCTGCTATTGACTGATGCTGAGGAGTTGGCGCTTAGTCATGGCAAAACTCGCTTGCACAAGGGTAAACTGCTTTCACAATTCCGGCTGCATCACTGGTGTCAATAGCCACAACCGTCCTCAGGAGGCGTTTTATAGGCATTTTGGGGTACCCGTTGGCCACAGTGTCGAAGGCTTTGCATGCAAGCAAACACCGCCTGGCTTGCATAAACACACTCATTAACTTGCAGTTCACTAATTCGAAAACCGCATTGTAGTCGCAGTTGTAATGGGTGGCTTGTGCGTAACGATTTGTTATGTTCTTGATGCTAGAAACCCCCATTCGGTGTTCTCCCACCTCCTATGTGAACATATGCCACATAACCACTGGCAGTCTGTTGGATTACCTCGAGCCATAGTTCAACATGCATTTCCTCTGCTTTTCAAGTCCATATGTTCTATTCAGTCGTCTTGTTATTCAAGGCGACTATTGGTTTGCTATTTATGCTCCGCCTCAACCCTAATATGGGTAATATCGTTTGTCTGATAACTCGCAAGAATATGCCTAATTCTCCAACTGATCACTGGCCATTTCGGGTTACACATATCAATCGCAAACATCTCCTTTGTTATCAGCCTGCCATGAATAAAATATTTCCTTAAGGAACAGAGACTGATCACTTTAGAATTACTAATATTAAGTCTGGGATAACAGAACCGTTTGATTACGGACATCCACGAGCCGAGGAACCCAGTATTCAGATACGTAATCATCGCTTCTTTTCTTTAAAGTGTGTGGTTAATGTGGTTTGCAATAATGCATACTTGTTAGGTATGGTCTTCAAACAATGCCTTATTTTCTGCCATAAGCTTTGATATCTATTTTTCAATGCGCCTGATTATTTGACATATATTTCATTTTCCGTTGACGAACGTCTAGTAGATTCTTACTGTACTAGCAACATTGAGGAATGTCGCATACTCTGTTTTATACCTAAACTAAGTTTGCAGTTGCTTACTACTAAAATTGAAAGTTCTGTTCATGATTCGATCATCAAATAAGAGGAAACTATGTTGTTAACAATGCGATAGCCTTACATTTTAGGTTACATTGACAGAATAATCAGCGGGTTTCCCGCGACAGCTGTTTTAAGCACTCTGAACTTATGGGCCACAAAGCCTAACGAATACGGATGGCATAGCCACTAATATTTTAATAGCGCACCCAGCTTATTTGTGCATCGGTCATAGTAACGCTAGTTTGTACCCTTAATTCCCCACTGTTTTAGAGAAGTGAATGACTTTAGGTGGTAGTCAATAGCGTTCTAACGCTTTGGTGACATGCATCGCAATCGATATAATTAAGTTATATGCATACAACTGTTTAGCATTTCTGTGAAGCATAATGATTTCAAATATCTGTCAAGTCAGGTGTCACCCAGCCAGAGAATGCATACCGTCTAACGCTGCATTTTTAACGGTTCGTTCTCTGTATGCCTCCCATTTTTCCTTCGCTGCTTGTCACCAGTTTGTGTTGCACTACCTTCCTACGCACAGGATCACTGCCTTCAAAATTATTAGCAAATACGAGACGAAATTAAAATAAATTCTTCCATTGTTATCACGTGGGGCGAGTAACTTTTATTATTTTCGAATTTTAACTTTGCGTTGAAATTGTTAGATTTAACCGATTTTCGACTCGTGTATTCTTTCACATTTGCATTATTTCACCTCCTTTATTCCGAGTGGTTCGTTGTCAATCCTCCGGTTGTGTCTGGCTACGATAAAAGTAGTGCAGGTGGCCAAGCGCGATTTTCTGTGGACCTGCTATGCCTCTTCTTTTTTACACCAGTCGACAGATGATCGCACGTCGTTGCGCATGCATGGATGTCAAGCTGACCCCCAAGCGTGAAAAGTTACTCCAAGTAATCGGGTGGATCAGTGAGGCTCTGAAACAATTGTCTAGCTATATGATATGATCAATAGTACTTGTTGGCCGGATTTACGTTGCCTTTAATTGCATTTCATGCTGAAAATTTAAACAGTGGCTAAGGAATATGCTGCTTTAGGGTAAAACTCGGCCATCTTTCGCTTGCACTTGACGAATTTTATTTGAGTAACAAACATATGGAAGTTTCAATAGTACCGAGATTAACGAAGTTTGTGTACTGTCGGATATTTTTCGGCTATGCATCTATCAATCGAGGTCACTCATTCGATTATTAGCTAATGTTTCATTGGAAAAGTTGCTGGCTAGTGCTCCAAACATATATAGTGCTCAAATGTTCTGATCATGAGGGAGCCGATGTATAAGCACTACTGACCAGGAACAACAAGTCAAAACGGCCGTCTAGCTAGTTACCGGGCATGTAGTGGATCATCGGATTTGGAATCTGCTGCGACAATATCTCAAGTAGTTGTATCACAATCTCCTACACATGACTGTTACTTGTCCGGCACTCGAAAGTACCTACTCCCTAGGCATCCCACTGCTTCTAAATGTTTTTACTCGTGGGTAATTTCGTAGGCGGTTTATATTAAAATATGCATTCAGAATTTGGACCGCAATTTGCCTGGAAGCACTCGATGAATCGGCGATTGCTAGTTTTGTTCCTAACGTCGGGAGTGACGCATTTCCATGAGCGAAACTAGTCCATGTCGACCGTCTACGTTTTGAGGGTTCATGCAAACGCAGTGCAAATGATTCATTAGGGTTGGGAAGAGGCAAACTATAAATGGAAAGAAAATGGTCAGCTAAACATAAAGTTTTGAAAATCACCGCAATCATATATTTTACCTGTCGATGGAAAAGGTGAGTGTAACCTTTCTCTTCAGTTATGTAAGATATGTGGACGTAGGGAAAAATCTACTGCCAGTTTACCACTTTCCTACATATTGCGGGCAGTTACACAATTGGTGCGACAGAGAGGCAAAGACAAAAGTAATCCATTTATTTCCCTAACTTTCTCGGGTGCAAGATTAGTCCCAGTTGATTTGCCTGAAATATCTAATACGATTTTCTCTGAATCCTGTTTTCGATATCGACATGTTGGTCCTAAACAAGTGAATTAGGATAAATTGCACGCCATTGATTTGGACTTGCCAACGAACACTTTGCCAATTTTACCGTTCAAGCGGACCAATTATCATGATCCTGTGGGCCTCCCACTTGCATTCGTATATGTTTGGTGTTCGTAAACTACCACGCAGCTTCCGTTCATCACATTTGTTGGCAAACCATTCCAGTGGGAATCGATTTTAAGAGACTAAAATACTTCCTACAATCCAAACAGCAGTGATGCGTTGCCATTTTCAGGTGATGGCCTTGACATTATTTTAAGGGCCTAGGTTCCGCAGGTCTCTATGAAGGTGCTTGCGTTCAGTTAGTATCCGGCATGTGGGAACGAGATGTCTGCGAAGGCGCCGGTATTCAAGCGAAATATATGTATTATTATTATTTTGATTAAAGGAAAGTGTAGTTCTTAGCTGAGACCTGATAGTGGCTCTTCTTTGGAGTCGGTCAAAGAGACGAATATCTAGTTTTAACCATGGGCGCCAGGCCTGAACCACATATTCCACGTGGAGACGAATATATGTGTTGATCAGTAGTGGTACTATCCGTCGCTCAAAAGTGCAGAGAGCTTGCCTCAAAATCCTCAGTTTCAGGTTCACCAACTTTGTTGCTTTCGTGCATTGAACCGAATTGAAAAGACTTTCTCGTACCATGAAAACTAAGTCTCGTTCAATAGTCACCAGTTGTAAAACGTGCTGTTAAAGAAGATTTGCGTGGATGAACCTGTACGCACCATCAGCAGGTGGCACTTTGCAAGTTTCATTGAGAGCTAGTTCCTTTCTCACATTCTTTCTGGAGATAGACACGGTCGGATGCTGAGCGAATTGCGTCAAATCTACATCGGGGATAAAATGCTTTCTGGGAGGCCATTTCTGTAAATTAAAAGCAGTAACGGGCCCGAGGGCAAATGCTTGCGTTGCACTACTGGATGCGCACAGGGTTTCGGAGTGAGTGCTGGCTATTCTTAAAGCTATGGTTCTCACTTTTTGACAATATTCCAGCCAGGTAAGCAGTGCACCGTTAATATGGTAGGAGCAGGGAGCATTTGGAGGAGAAATAATTGACTTAACCTTCCTAATAATGAAAAATCTTAGTAAATCACATGTATGGGGAATACTTCATCAGCTGCCCTGGTCCATGAATACCCAGCAAGAATCAGGTTTGTGAGACAACAGCTTTTGTGTCTGTAACACTACCAGACATTGGAAATGTTTTGCAAAGTTTTAACAAATATCGCGTCAGTCCATCTGCGAATAGCAATTTTATACCATTTGATGAAAGGGGTCGGTTGTTTGCAGAACCCTATATCTTACCCCTTTGTATATTGGGATGACGATTTCACCTTCCCACTCAAATGGCAGTGTATGGGACTCAAACAGAACCTGAAAAATCTCTGCAAGGTACACTGCTATGGTGGGGGATAAGAGTTATATACGTCTGTGGGCAGATCTCGTCGATTTCCGAGTCACTGTTTTCCCAGAGAGATTGCAATTTGTTCATGACAGCCTCTGGGGTAAAGGAGAGACTGGAGAAGAGAACGGAATTTGTTGGTAGGTGATAAAGTGAAGAATCCTTGGTATTTTTAGCCACTGAGCCAAATAGCAGGAGTAGATCGTTAGCGGTTTCCACAACAGTAATCGTTAAGTCACTGGCTGTCTTGTGTGGTGATATTTCGGTTGGCCTATGTAAATGCTTCTAAAAACCCTCATATCCAAGTATTCAAGGAGTTCTGATTTAAATGATGGCCCATTACAAGACACTGAGACTATTGAAGGTACGTTGAAATCGTTCATCCTAATGAAATGAGAACACCTTTTGAAACTGCATAGTGGAGTGCGTTTAATAGGAAGTCGTCACTGTCAGTGGATGAGTTTGTAGAATGTAGGCAATTGTTGACGCAAGAATCCCATGTCTTTTTCTGTGGTCCACCATCTCGAGCACCTAGCTGCACTTAGCAAATTAATGCGTCGGGAATAACAAGGGAATGTTCGGTAAGAGCCTCACATTTAGGGTAATCAACATCGGAAATGGCAACACCGCCAGCGCCAGATGGGCGATCATTACGAATGACTGATATCTCACTGAGTTTAATATCCGGATCTAGCATGTCGTTTGAGAGTCCAGTTTCAGTCACTGCTATAATGTCCCAAATGGTTGTTTTATGTTGGTGGCACAATTCCAGAAGCATAAAATACAACCACTGAGCACTTGTGTAGACGCGTTGTATTTGTTGACGAATTTGATGCTCGCAACTCGGTGAATGACGGCCACAAATAGTGCCGGTCCGCTGGCAATTTTGAATCTTGTGTTTTTACAGTTGTCTGGTCTGAGGTAGGAACAACCGAGGTTGGGGTTTGTACTGCTTGTTGGAATGCTCGTAAGTGCAAATCTGGAGGCCTTTGTTTCATGTTGTCATGCCACTCTTGGATTGCTATTACTGCGATCTCGTGAGTAGCCGAGGTATCTAGAAAAATACTTGACTTGCCGCCGTAATACTTTGGATAAGCAACTAGACGGGTGACTTCAAATGCGACGACAGACTGCACGTTCTGTGGTGTACCTCCACTCTTCGATGTCGTGTTTTGTCGTTCACCGTCATTTTTCTGTTTTAGTCCCGGCACTCCATGTACCAGTATCAATTTTTCGTCCCGTTTTGATGTCACACGTCCGCGTTAGATTTCCGCTTCTTCCATTCTGCGCATGGCTTGTCAGGAAATACGAGGGCACTGAGAGAATAATTCACTAGAATGTCACTTGCTAAGGTACCATCATAAGGTACCCTGTGTTGCTAAATGTTACTGGCAGTAATCGAGGTTTCCCAACGTGTGGTGATTAATGATATCATAAAAAAGAAATGTTTACTTTGGAGAAATCTCAGCCTGAGTACACAAGATATCTCAGCCTATCGGTTTTGCTGTTCGGTTTGTCTACCTTTTAAGAAAACTGGTGGCTTCTGGAACGTTTATGCGTATCACTATCAACGGCTTTTGGTTGTGTAGTAATGGATTGCTCTGCAGTTCCTTGTAAGCGGACGCCTGTCGTGCGTGAGTACTTGATTTGGCCTCCTTGGAGGACAAGCCAAAACTACAGCCAGTAATTTTACGTGCGACGCTAATATTTAAAATATCTGTAGGAATCAATTGTTGTTGCCCAGCTACTGACTTAAATGCTCGTGCAATCTGCAAGGAACTCTGTATGCTTTACAGCAATTTGTGAGAATTAGGTGACTTGTTAACCGGTCTGTCTCCACTGTTGTTTTCACTAATGGTGTATGCATTTCGCTGGACTGTGCAGCATTTCTAATAGAGTGTTTTGTATTTTATCACGTCTGGGACTGGGGCTACGTAATACAATAATTTGCAACTTGAGTTCAGAGATAATCCCTCCAACTATTGCGACCAGTTCCTTCTTCTCTGCCGAGAAAACAGCCAACGTTTCACACCTTATGGTAAAAGTTTGAACAATCTTAATTATAGGGCTATCTGAGCTGAGGTCTTAGAACAACGACCAATCTACCGACAGACAGTTCCTTACGTTACGCTTAATGTTCACAATTGTTGATTCATAGAAGTTAACGAATATCGAAAACGTGATTTTCGATATGAACTCTATTCCCCGTTTCTCTGAGCTATGCCTGATCCTGGGTTTATCGAGCACTGGATTTCCAGCCGACAAAAATATTTTATTCGTAGAAAGTAGAAATCACGATTAAAATTCACACACAATAATGTGCCTCGACGGGGAATCGAGCCCCGGTCCAAGGAATTTCCGGTCCGCTGCTCTACCACTGAGCTACCGACGGCTGACGATTAGGTGCGCAATTTTTAATACATGACTTCTGTTTGGTGCGCGACGCATTGTCAATGAGCTCACAGTATCTGTCCTGGTGTTGCAGATTGGCACACTAGTTTGTAGGCACTTTTAGGTTTCACTGTTAACTCCAATTGGGCTGCCTCATTTGTCTTCTCTGGTCATCGGGAACTGTGTCAATGGGCTTAGATGTGCTGCGTCACTAAGCCCACATGTGGAGAAAATCACTGGCGTTTTGTGGTGAAGTGCACGCAGAAATACAGTGCTGAAAGGGAGACAACACAATACGGTGCACGTATGTATACTTTGGTGAAAAGTACTAAGTTATGTCTCTTCTGGTAGCCTTAACGAACCTCCGTTGTACGGTACGTTAAATGTATTGCTGAAACTCACATAAGCACATTTTCACATGTTGGTCTTAGTGGATGGAGTTCGGAAGACGTCGTTCGGGGTGTCATTGCAAATTGGAGCGCAACATGTTGCGGAGGGATAACATGCAATGTTGCCTTGTACTCACGAAATGGTAGTGCAAATGCATGTTGTTGAAGCAGTGGTTAAAATGTTTATATATTGTAGTGGATTAAACGCTAAATTGAGGGGGAGTAAAGGGCCGAGCATTTGGCCTGTTCCTGTCAATCGTCAATAAGCATAATATCAAACAAAATCGAACGATAGCGACGGTGCTTAGGATGCCCTGTGACTATTTTTATATTGTTTCACTTTGTTTGACAGTGGAATCCAACCAGTAAACAATGTACTCTTCGATTAAATGCCTGTTAGGTAGTCTGTTTCGCAAAGTCAGTGCTTCTATGGTTACGTTACGGCACGGTGTTATTAGCTATTAGTTATCCGGATAATTCCTTTGGACGAACTCGAGTGTCTTCAGTAGTAATGACAGTTTTACAACAATCCGTTTCATGCCAATCACACATCATGCGACAGATGGTGCGATAATCAAGTTGGGAGGTGCCAGCCGACCGTGCGGCACCTTGAAATAGTGCATTAGGTAGAGGTGAACTACACAAACGGGGCATGTTTTCAGAGAAAAATTGGATCCTATTGTTGCTAAGAACAGCTTACTAAACGGAAGTAATCATTTACCAAGGCAATGAATTTCGGTGCCCTGAAAGTCAGTACGATGGTGCGTCTGATTTGGCACATTTTACAGGTTTAGTTCAAGTGAGCTTTGTGATGTAGTGTCTATTAAACTTATTGATATTCGTAAACTACTTTCAGCTTCCTTGTTACGTTGCTTTCATTCACGTTTTGCTGATAGATATTTGGGCACATCCTTGTGTCTATGAAGGATCTTCCCTTGGTTTTGTGCGTCGATCGATTATATTTCAATAAATTCGACAGTCAGATACTATATAGTTTCTACGGTGGGACTGTAAATTACCATGCTGTACCATACTTCTCTGATCATATGGTTATTCCCACTTGACGTAGAGGAATTATGCTCGCTGCCAGCCTGCCGTGTTTAAAAGAAGACAGGAAACATGTTCAGGTTATAATCTGATTCAGCTTGTAACATTCGATAGCCAGTTCCAGGCATCCTATTAAGTGATGCATAATTACCCGCGTTTTATTTATACATGTAGCTGAGGTGTTCCCCACCTCTGGCTAACGCGTATGATTATGATGATGATCTTTATACATGATTGTCCACTAAAAGATCAAAACTAAACAAATATGCAATATATTAACGGACCGTTGGATTGAGAGGTTCAAGGGATTCACATCAGCTGTTTTCATCATTGGCTTGATGTAACTGAGTTGCGTGCAAAAGGAAGCAATGTGCGAGACCATTAGTTTTAAAGAGATCAGAAACCAACACAAGACGAGAAAACCTAAGCTCAGTCTCCTTGCATAAATATTGCGTTCCAGCCACCGATTCGTTGGATCTTTGTTAAAATACAGCTATCAGCAATTCTCCCATAGTCACTTACTTTTCCGTACGGAAGCACATATCTCGCTACACGACATGCTGCACACGAGAGAATGTCGGCAGAATGGATCGGTACACTACATTATTAGGTGGAATGTGTTCCAAAATCCTTAGGGACAGCCTCCTCTTAGTTTAGACTATGCACATGCCAAACATATTTTATTAAGAAACTTATTTCCATGCCTGCCGTTTAGCCTCGGCCCTTACATTACATTCTATATTGCACGCTCTCTAGAACTTGATGCTACCTATCTCAGAATCAATGAATATGCATAGGAATATGAATATACGAATATGAAAATGGAATAGATAGTATGACTTCAGCTGAAGTTGCTCCGAGCATGTCAGTAGCACCATTTGAAACCATTTTAGTACCTGATATCGTGCTCGAAACGGCACAGGAAGACCCGATGTGTTATTTCACAAAGCACCTGGTCTTTTGAAAATGGATTGTAGGGAGGCGTTAGAAATATGGTTCTCTGTTTTGGGGTCTCGTCACCTTTACATTGGATTGAAGCAGCTGCAAATATAACCGAATAGTTCTGAACGGGAACCCGGACTAGATGTGGCATCCGAATAACTAGCTGAACTTGTCTTGAGATTTCAACTTCCGTGCGGAAGTGAGAGCTGCGTTTTCTGTGTTTTTTAAAGTTGGTAATATTTGGATTATTGATTTTCCAGGATTTAAAGGAAGGCAACTTACCAGTATGTTCAATTTTATACATTTCTGGTGAGTTGTGTATATCTGTCGTTGTTATGAGTTTAAAAGCAAATGTGTGGGGTAGTTTTGTTGCTTGCAATTTGGGATCGAATTTTACTGTCCAGAGTAACGGTGCTTGGTCATTACGATTAAGATAAGTATCTGAACTTAGGATATATAAAGAAGTTGGGAGCGCAATTGTGGAGCAGGAGGAACAGTTTTGGAGAAAGCAATATGTGGTTAAGTCACACAATTCAGTTCGTATCGTTTAATCATTATTAAACCTCGCTTCACGGTTTATATTTTCTAATATTTGGTAACTACATCAATGATTCGGTGACAACTAATCTATTGCACAAGGAGCATACGAGGTTGTTTGGTCAGGTGTAAACATTGCACTCCGAAAATTGTTTTAATAACATTTTCCTAGGTTTCTTTGAAGTTGTATAATTTTAGTTTAATCTTTACCGCGTTGTTGTTATAGAGGATATATTTTTTCGGAACCCAGACAGTCTTAATTTTGAAACGTAAGTTTCAGCCAGTGTGACACAGATACCGTTGTTCTGTGACATATTATACTTTCCAAACTAGATTTCGAATCGGAGTACTACTGAACTTTTTGCATTAACATAATCATGGCATTGCAATTGTCTGAGTTCGAAGCGAACTGTCAAAAGTTTGTAAAAAATGCTTGTATTCGTCGAACCTTCGCAGGATGCACTCATGCGGTAATTTCCATACAAGCAGACAATAACGCCTATCAGTGACAGGTTCGTTTCTCAAACATATGTGTTCACGAACTGTGTATGCGAACGACGTGGGAGGTCGCTCAGACGAATCTAATGTGCTAGTTCAAATGAGGCAATGTAGCCGAAACAACTACGAGGAGGCTCGCTGTCGCCTGTCAAGTAACTATTGCAGCTGGGCAAGCGTTTACAAACTTACGGCTGGCAGACATCGCGGGGTAAATCCACATGTAATTAGGTAAACTTCATTTGCTGCGATCTATATATATATTTTTATGTAAGTAAAATCGAACTATGCGCTAAGAGTAAGAAGTAAAATAATGATGATGTATTCCTTGGGTGTTGGAGAAATATTAGTAGTCGTGTGTTATTCTAAAGTAAACTTCACTAACCAAACCATGAGATCACATTCCGTTTGCCCGAAGTGTATTGTGCTTGTCACTCTAGGCCATTGGGTGCGCCTTAAAATAAAATTCATCAAGTAAATGAGTCAGATCCAAATACACTTCATCATTCGGAACAACAAACTCTCCTTAACATACTCCTTAGACCATACTCCTTAGGTCATTAACACGCCTGTACTAAAGTTTGCGGTTCGTGTAGTATCTCTTTAATAACTCTTGCTAATGGGGCACATTTTCCTCGCAGATCAAACTCACACAGAATTTACCCTGTACCTCGTAGGTAGTTCAGGTTTCAGAAATCGGGCTATACTTGTGAGATTTCCATGCTAATTTACGCAAGGACATGCATTTAGATGTTCCACTCCTCATTAATGACTTACTTTCCCGTTGACGATAGCAGGAGTTCTGCTCAGACGCGTGGTTTACCTGTGTGCTAAATGTCCTTTTGAAAGTGTCCCAGGGGCTTTCTGAGGGGCATTCAGTAAAGAACGACGAAGCTACCTACTTACCAAGCACGGATAACACGTTGCAGTGCGTGGCCGTATACATTTTATCATCCTCTTCCTCTGGATAATTTGCATAACTCACATAGTTAAACAGTAGAGTCACACGGTCACTGTGACCCACTAACTTGCTTGTAATTAGTTCCTCGACCATGAGTTCTTCGATGGTGAGCATAATGTCAAGGACCGACGGCTTGTTAGCAGTTAGAAATCTGGCGGGAATGGTCTGGTGGTTGTACAGAGGACAGCTGGAAATTACGACTTGTAAGGAGGCGTTGAACGGCATGCTATCCGTCGTCTTTATTTACAGGTCGTGCACATTAAAGTCGCAAGCGATGAGGATGTGACTGTATGACTTGCTCAATGCAACCTGAAGAATGTGTTTCAGTTTAAGTTAAAGTTGCACACGTAAAAACACAGTAAACACGGCAAAACACAGTTATACTACGTGTGTTTGTTCTGCAACCATAGTCAACACCAAAGCGAATCTGAGGCTCGGCTCTCTGGATGATCAAGAAAATCATATTGGGGTTAGCTTTGTAATACAGAATTACTCCAAGCACTTTTCCAACTCTTTCATTCCGAAGCAGCGACGTACCCGGTAAATTGCATTCAGAATCTGCTATTTCAATGCTTAACCAGGTCTCCGTAATCATACTGAGACCCTGCGGGTTTGACGCCTAGCTTTCACTTTGTTCGTCCTACTTACTGAGAATACCTTGAGCGTTAGCATACAAACAGGATAATGTTTTGATGTTAGAAGTGTTTGGGTGGACAACAAATTCTTGTGTAGTTTTAAGCTGAACGTTCATCGGTCGGCAGCTAATCGTTTCTTGAGAAACAGCACGGATATGTAAAGTATCCTAAGTGCATCGTAATGTGATTAGAGACGTTTACAATTTCAAGCGAGAGCATTCGACTTTTGCTATGAGTAATAAACTTGCAAGAATGCGTTGTCCTTCTTTTTCAAACTAAACTTATGCAGTTTTGCATTTTCGTTCACTTCCTCTATCAAAATCCGGTTACATTTTGCTTATTATCTGCATGCTAAATCCAACTATGCATAACGAATAATCTACTCTATACAGTTGAAAACACTCCGTTAAAGCCGCACACTATCTGCGTGTAAATAGTCGAGAACGTGTAAAACAGATTGCCAGTGCGAAAATGGCTTTCCCATCTCCGCTGTATAACATTCAATCAAATTAATACGTTTCAGGGCAACGAGAAGGATTGTGATAGATAGTTAGCATGTTGCAAAAGTATTTACATGTGTTTGCGTAGACTTCTCACTTATCGGTCTCAACTGAACACATTGTGTTCAGAATACATGCGTTAGTACCAAAACCAAAGATACTGCTAGCTCCCTCTTTGGAATGAGACAGAATGTCTTAGTACTGCGATAATTGACATTCAGAGACTTATAAAACTGATAAAAGAAGCCATTAGTTAGCATTAATTAGCAGCTTCCATTGCGGTAACTTTGTTATAATATACCTCAGATTGGGTACGTTTTCAGTTCAAGTACTTTAATAAATTTTGTTTTAAATCACTTCGTGTCATTGTTGATTTTTGAATACCATGACGGAGTGTATCCTGTATGAAAGGAGAAGGCAGCACCCATCATGTCAACATCATGTCAGGAAGTTCAAAGTGGATAGCTCATCTACCAAGTATGTAATGTCCGCTGTGTGCGACCCTTAGCTCTCTAAGGTTTCACAGAATTTCATAATAAATATGCCTCACATTTGTAAACACTGGTTGCACGGTACAAATCTACTTGGAATTTAATTTTTTTAGTTTACCTTTTCCTCAATGTTATGCTTCAGTAATTTTCGGACCAGAGGTCTAGTTCGTATTTTCACTCTACAAGTAACGTATCTACGATATCCCTAACTATGCCAATTGACATCTATAGTGAGTTGGACATTCGACTAAAGCTACCACTCACTGGAACTCTTCTGTGTGCCTCCACTGCTGTCCATTTGACACGCTCGGCGAATACACAGAGATAAAGTAATCGCTAAGTGCTATGGCTGTAAGCATTTTTCTAATTCAGCCAGTAGATTCGCTTTTCTCCTGCAACCTGAATATTTGCATGCAAACAAGAAGGTAAATTTTATGTGAAACTCACCTTTATTTTGTGGATTCGTACATGCTTTTCACTGGTGCACATAATTCTGTCATGGTGAAGTATTGAATGTTTTCCTGGTGGGTGAGGACGCTATACGACCAGTTTTGGAAGTTAATCTCTGATTGCCTGGGGTGATACCGCGCCTGTATCGCTGCATTGTAGGTTAGGTTGTTCCTCATGTAGTGTGTAATTTGTACGTGGGGCGCGTGCAGCTGCTAAAGGAATGTAAATCCCATCCCTTGTGTTAAATTTTACCTCTCAAGCTTGGGAAGGTGTTAGGTATTTAATCATTTGGTATCATGCTGTCAAAGGTCATCAACAGTACGTCGGCACATTGTACCGACTCTTCGCCACCACGTGACCACCGCCGGTCGTGCGTGGGTTGAGTCTACGGCGAGGACGCCAGTCCATGCGCGGATTTGAACAGATGAATTCAGGGTCGCAAGCCGCGCATGCCATCAGGTCGGCATTCTGTTCGAATATTCCAATTCTGTCAAACCGTGAACCAAAATAATTGCACTTTGCACCAAATCCACTGAGGCAATTCCAGCGTGACTGTCAGAATGCCTACATGGATTAAAGTGTACTAAATATGTCATCTTCTGAAGATTCAAAAGTGCAGATTTAATAATGAAAATATGTAGCTTGTTTAAAGAGTTGCGAGCGGTTCTTTACTGTTCCACTTAATAATACGGCCAGGGGGCAGCCCATTGAAGCGCTGGACGGCCGTTTCTTCGAACGGCAAGGGAACAACTGTCCGTGGGATTCACTACAACTACGCTGAGGACAATTCTTCTGTTTTCATCGATAGGTAAATACAGGTTGTTGTACACACCAACTTTCTTCGTCTGCTAAGTGAGTGCGTGGAACAGGGCCGCTTCTAAGCCACACCAGCTCACAACCACACGAGGTGTGGAGGAGTGGTTCAAATCTCGCTAGGTGCTACCCAGTATGGAAGCAGGTCCTAAGGATATAATCCTAGGCATGACCGTTTGAATTCGCTTGATCTTTCCTACATACTCCCCTCGTTGCCTTGAATCAGCTGGACACGTTTGGCTATTAACTTCATTTAAACACTCTTATTACCCCCGTCAATATGCACCAGTAAAATATTCATTGGACTCTGTTGTTCATTTTATCGTTATTTCTTTCCCTTTTTATAGTATCTAAGCTAAAATTCGGTTAACCATCTGTACGCTTTACTACTCACCATGAGCTGGTTACATTTTTACAAGACCGCAAATTGTTTAGCATCTATTATAAGCATCTTTATCATCGCATAGAACAAACGTTTATCCAATTATTGCTTACTTTATCTACTCGTCCACCACAACATTATCTCTTCTGTTGCACAACAAATCTAGCAATTAATCCCTTGCGATAACTCTCGCCGGACTGCTTTTCGCCCTTTATTTGACAGACCTGTTCGCATTGTTTATTACTTTGTGCAGCGCAGATGTTTTGGGTTTGTTTTGTCACATTCAATTTCAAGTACGATTCTGAATTTGGTGACTATGTATTAGTTTCTTGTCCGTATATTTTACGCTGGCAATTTTATCGTGTACTTATCGATCTTTTTATCACCTTTACCGTCACATCTGCTAGGCTCTCAGTAATGTCAAAGCTGACTCCCTATGCCACTTGTTACAGAATAGTTGGGCGTGGAGCCAATGCTGTTAAAAGTATCATGTGTGATGTGAATTTCCAATTATTGTGTATTGGTTTGTCTCTAGATCATTTCAAACTACTGCGTGAAATCCAGCATGACTTTGTCCAACTATATTATGCAAAAAATGCCAAGCCACTGTTTAGTCACAAGCATCTGAATAACCGCGCGAGCCTACAGGACGAGCGAAAGCTTCCAGATGGAGAAGCTCCTTGGTTTCATCTAAGTAAGCGGAAACCCAGCCACCTCTATTTTCGAACGAGCCCACTTGCACACCGCCTGCAGGCTCTCCAGCGCGATGTCCACCCGTTGCTGGAAACTAAGTTGGTGTGCCTGTGTCGCGTCCTACGGACACTAACATGCCGATGTGCCATCCCGCAGGCGTTCAAGTCCAATGGTGAATGCAGCAAAGCACAAATAAGAGAACAATTGCCAACAAGCAGCGGTTTTGTAACCTTATGTTATTTCACGCGTCTGAGTCGACAGATGCTGACCCTCAGGCTCGTTATGACCACGACGTGGACTTTCTGCAGAGCCTGATTGATAGGCTCCTCGACGTGAGTGAACAGGGGTTGCGTGCATGGCAAATCACTCGTATTGGAAAGACAGGAGAAGAAATCACAGTCTCTGCAAGTCAACGTTGCTGATGCAACGAGTCCGAGGCTAATCCTAGCCAGCCTCCGTAGGGTAAGAGGTCTAAAGTTCTATTTTCGTCCCAATTTGGATCCGTCGGACAGAGAGAAAATGAAGTCCGCTATCGTGCAGCTGTAGCGGCGGATTAATAGTTGAGAAACCAATCTTCACATTGTAAATTTTCGGGTAGTCCCCCGGGTCCGCCGAACCCGGATCAACAAATCGATTACGTTTCGTGCGCGTCTGCAGGTTCCTAGCGCGGCCTGCGCATAACTTTTACAAATGTTGGTAGTTTAGTGAACAAACGTGATGATGTATTTCACTTCGTTGCTTCACGTAGTCCGGCCGTGATGGGACTGGCCGAAACCTGATTAGATGCTGAGTCCATACGCAGGGAGTTCAGATCAGTGGCTACTCGTGATTCCGGTGCAAGAGACTATCAAACGTTCGAGGCGGCGTGCTGTTATACATTCGGTCCTTCATGTGTGGGAGACTGGTACACACCTACCGTAGCGAAGATGGCTTGCGCTAAGTTATGATGCTCGATCCGCCTGAGACAATGTGAACAGATTGTGGGTGCTGCTTAGGGCAGCCTGCGAGATCGATGCCTGCATTAGGAGCCGCGTGCAAGAACCAATATGAGTCAGCCCAGCCTCCTGCTTCAGGTGATCTTACCTGCCCTCGAATACCGTGGCCTGTGGTTCAACTTCTTCCCAGGCACTGTGAACTCGAGGCGCAATTTATTTAGATTGTATTTGAAACTGGGCAGCACAACGTGTTTGCCAACGGAAGCGCATTACACCGCATTCCGCTTCAGCGTGCCTTGACCTACTACCAACGAGCTATGAGCAACATGTACATGGAATTCAGGTCCTTGAGCCTTTGGCAGCTAGTGACCACTCGATGGTGGTAGCCAGCCTAGAGCTACCGCTGCCCTACTCGCTTCCGCCGGAGCCGTCCTACAATTATTGGAAGACAGAATTCCATGGCCTAAATCAAGCCGCCAGTAAGTAGACTGGTCGCTTCCGCAGAATTCATCTTCTGAAGCTTGATAGTCTGTTATATAAGGCGGTATGCAATTGTTGTGCGCTCGTTTCGAACCCCTCAAGCATCGGAAACCTGGACCAGTGAACTCACATTGGTTTGACAGATAGTATTGTCAATTGGCTCGATTGCGACGCGAATTGTGGAATAAATTCCTCGTGTCTGGCTCTGCCGACGATTATGAGGCTTACAAAAGGCAGCCGAAACCACGCACAAAGCACGAAAGCGTCGGCGGTTCGAAGAGGAGCTTGCAACTTCAGCGAAGAGGGCCCCCAAGAAGAATTTCGCTTACTTGTTAGAGGCCACTGACAGACAGTCTCCGACCTCTAGAAATGAATGTGCGTCCGCATTGGCGAAGCAGTTCGCTTCCGTTTTTAAAGGTGTGCACGCGCCTGTACCGAGCTCGGCGTGTGTAACCTCTACTGAATTCGAGGGCCTTGATTGCGGTGTAGAAGTTGTCCGCGGTCCAAAACCCAGTTATGATGGCACAAAAGCAGCCGCATCCAATGGACATCAGTCGCAAATGTTTTAGTCCTTAACGACCCTCATCTCACCTGCCATGACTGATCTGTTCAAAAGATGGCTGTTCTAGAGTCCATTGCCGAGCGACTGGAAATGCTAGGTAGTAAGGACGATTCCAAAAGGTGGTGACCTATGCAATGTGGCCAATTACCGGCCGATTCGTCTCACCTATGATTTGGCGAAGGTGCTCGAAATTACTATGAAAATAGGTCTTCTACATATGCTGGAGTCGAAAGATCTCTTAACGACGGCGCAGCATGGCTTCATGAAATTCCACTCGTGCATCACCAACCTGCCGTTGACGCGGCAGGAATGGTTGCAAGCATTAAATCGGAAGAAGTCAGTGGATGTTATCTACGTCGACTTCAGCGAAGGTTTTGATAAAGTAAACCAAGAGGTCCTGCTCCACAAGTTGATGATGCTTGGTGTTGGTATCGCACTGCACCAGTGGAACAGTGACTTACTTATTTGGAGAAGATGGCGGCTTCAGGTAGATGACCACCTAACGGAATGGTACCCGTCCACTAGCGGTGTATCCCAAGACACAGCACTGGGGTCCAATTTATTCCTGATCCACAGCAAAGAAGTTCATTAGCTCCTTCGGACGCTTTGCGTATTATCTGAAGAGTTTGCGGAATATAGAAGATCCCATGACGCACATTTTGCAGACTACAGGTATAGGGAGCGTATCGCATGCGGATAAGATGTAATGCAGCTGCAATTTGCCGCCACCGCACATGAATCAGCGACGTGATTCCACGCATGTGTCAGAACCACCTACGATGGATTAACACAGATTTTTATCTTCTCGCTCTTTATTCTCAGTTTTTAGTATTCAGTATCTACATTTAAATTGAAGGCTGAAAGGAAACCAACTAAGCCTACTTTGTCTTACAACAACTTCGCAGAACATAACACATCTAATTTGATCTTATTTGATAGAATAGCTAAATTTAGGAATGTCCAGACACTTCACTTTGCATTAACTCGCACATATGTGCCAACTACCTTACGTGGCTCAGCGAGCAAATCTGAAGCGCTGAAGATTCGTATGCAGTTGCATCGATATATTATTCCTAGATTTGTCTCTTCTTTCGCAAATAAGTAAAACCGCACTAAATACAGATAATCTGATCTGTATTACACTCGTTAATTATGAACGATCGATTTGCTTTATGGCCTCAATTGCCGTATCTCGTTTCACGTTTCTTCACATTCAGTTCGCTCGCCGCCTTCACATTGTCCCCGACTCACACTGGAATAAACCGAGTATACTCGTTTTGTGATAGGAAACGACAGTGAAAACCCCAACAACATTCCCGGAAGTACTATTTGTTCTCTGTATAACCATCAAACATTGATTACCCTGCATCCGTGAGCATGTTGCTTTTGTAAGTAAGATGCATCTCTTTGTTAAATTAATTTCTAGGTAGCACGGGAAATATACATTATTATTATTTATTTTATCAACATTCTTGAAATTTCACGTTTTCCGTCATAGTTATCCGTCGCAAAATCAGCTAATCCGTGCGCAGAGTACAAAACTCTTTGCGCGGACTATCCTGAACGGCACAACCACAGTACCAGATTGGTGACACAGCCTTGCACAATGCAATTTAGAAAAAGTAGCAGTGCTAAACCTACCATTAAATCAAAACTAAACATCCAAATTATTTTAGTCTCTGGTCTATGGACAGGAAAACCAATCATGATACCGCCGGAAAACATATGCGGAATTTCGCATTAGGGTATTAAGTGTTTTGTGGAGTCGAGATGTTTGTGGTTGATTTCACAAAGTACGCAAACCTGGTATAATGAATGTCACTACACTGCGATATTCGCTGGTAAATTTTTGGGGTATCCGAGGTGAGTTGTGGTTGGTAACAAACATACCAACTGGACAGTAGTCGTCGTGTAGGGAACTTTAACAATTTCCATGCGTAGCGCAAGCAACCTACTGAAAACCTAGGGCAACAATAACCAGCTACAGTAAAGATGAACAAAGGATACTTCTGAAAATGTTTACCATGCCATAGTTTGTTACGTTTCTTATGAAAAGAAAAGCCTGTCTTCGATCATCTGGTTGAAACGGATTTGTTCACAAGTATTTTACCAAGTCATAGTTGAATTTATCAAGACTGTAACTCTCCTCCTTGTGTTCGCAATGGTGATGGAAGCGGTTATCGCTGAAGCTCTAATGCAATACCAAGAAAAATGCGATGTCTTGGCACCGGAGCAGCATGGCTTCCGTCAACACCGGTCATGCACCACCAACCGACTGATTGTACAAGGTAGTTGGACGGAAGTGGCTGATGATGGGAGTAGGAGTTGACGTCATCTACCTGGACTACACTCAAGCTTTCGACCGCCTGGATCACTTCACTGGCTACAGAGCTAAGAAATCGGAGATCCTGTGCTTAGTTGGATTTGCACATTCCTTCACCAACGGAAGCTTCAAGTGCGGGTTAGGGGATCACTCTCTACTCCGATTGAGAGGAAATGTGGTGTCCCACAAGGCTGAGTGCTGGGACCGCGTTTATTCCTGGTGTTTATCAACGACCTGAAAAGTGTTATCTCCTAACACTTCCTGCTTTTCGCCGTTGACATCAAGATATGGTGGGCGATTATTAACGATGAATATCACGATCTAATCCAACATGAACCACTTTGCAATTATGGATGGTCAAAAAGGAACCTGCTTCACTGGAACACAGCTAAATGCAAGGTGATACATCTGCGTCACCAGCCGGTGAGCGTTTACAAACTTGGCGACCACACGTTGCAGCTGGACTGTCAGGAGCATAGCCTGACTGTACCGGTTTGGTAGAGCTCGGGTGTTCCAAACAAGCAGAGAAGGCAACGAGAACGGCGGTCGACACCTCGACCTTCTTCTCAGATGGTTCAGTCGGATTTAACCTTCAACCTTTAAACGAATGCTGGATGCATACATTCGACCGCATGTAGGATATGCTATACAACCAAGGCAGCCGAGACAAAAACAAATCTCGTTTTTCCTCGAGACTCCTCAACGGACGGCAAACAGAAATGTCAGTGCTCTCTTTCATCTGCCGTATCAGCGTAGACGGAAATCCCTAAGAATATACAGCGGTCGATATTGGCTTTTGCAGAAGGATCACATAATGGTTTACCAGCTTGTGGAGAACCCAGACCACATATGCCGCCCGCTTGTTGAATGAACCACACAATTAACTTAAGAGATCATCCTCTAATATTGACAACACAGTATAGCCGGCTTGAATGCCTTATAAACTGCTGTTCCCTCCGGGTGTGTCAGCCGTGGCACCCTCTCCAAATTTATGCGTTTCTGCTCCCAACCTAACGATATTGAAACTATGCGTTGACGACCTGCTGTCTTATTTGTATTTCGTTTTATGAGTTCTTAGGCTAGAGCTACAAAACGGAATCTAACTGTGTCTTACCGAACTCCAAACCAATGCATTTACGGATTTATAATTTTAATGCGTGAACTTCACCGCTATTCTGTATAAGGCTATGGTGAGTCCATCAAAACGTTTGCACTTTATTATGCAGTTTAGTTTTCGCAAGCATTTCCTTCCCACGGGATTTGTTAAACATTGCTTTTATAGCACGGCATTGTTCTATTGTTCTAATACGTTGTAGCGCTGAGACCCACCCAGACCTAATGCACTTGCATGTTTTTTCATGATAGGTCATTTGCCAGTGCATGGTAAGCAAAAACTGCTTTTAGTTTTAGGTATCCTTGCTGACCCTCATTAGATAAATACGACCCTTCCCCCATGAAAGTTTCTCGTCAAAAGCTATTTTGATCATCATCGGCTCCTGTAGACGGTGAACGTGCCCCCTATTTGTCACTTATCAAGCTGGTCTTTTGATCAACGGAACTACAATTACCCATTCATTAATTACATTTAGTTGGAATTCAACCGCACAACATCTCTTTGTCTTCAGACTACACTAGTCATGCTTGCTAGACAGAAGAAGAAGAACAAGGAGCCAAAACTTCTTCCCAGATGCAGTCGTTTTGGTGCTAAATTCGAACGCTCGGTGGCTAGAGTCTGGAAAATGTCAACCGCTTCTAACCAACAGAAAGCCAGTCACTGTGTGCATTGCAGGTATTTGTCTTAAGTGAAGCACGTTGGGACCTTATGCAGCTAGCATCGTGACGATTCCCTTCTGTTCACATAGTTTTACCCGCATGTCCAAACGGATCAGGCGTTTGGAATAAGGAAGCTCATTTTATAGGTTTCCCAGCAACTTGCAAACAACATTTCATTCCACGACCCAGTTCGACTACATTTCAACTCCTCGGGTCGAGATCAAGTGCTGACGACAGGACCGCGACAAACAACTTTTGACCCCTGTATATTCCGAACGATCGTTATGCAAATGAGGTGCAATTCAGAGCTTTGTTTGCCATAATTCATTAGCTCATGTCTATTTTATCACGATTCTTCTCATTATTTGCTTAAACATACCATTTCAGTTGCATAATGTTTCAAAAGATCTGGCGAAACCTTAGTGTGAACAGTGAAGCGTTGCTTGCCGATTAAGCCAACTGGCTGTACCCAAACCTATGTGAACACAGATCGATTCAAATTGTGCTCCACGAATTTGACCACATATTCATTAGATTTCCAAAATCTATCTTATGGGTCCGAGTGGAAGGAATTTAATTCAGTGGGCAATAAAATGTTGAAAGGCAGTACAAACATTTCTTAATGTCATAGCCGGTAACAGAATGCTGAGACCAAACATGAGAATTAAACATCATGGACTATACTGGTCTTAAAAACTAACTGTAAGAAAAGCGGCGTCAGATTTGTTGAAATCAACAGCAAAATGGCAAAAGATGCTGCCTAGGTGGTCGAAGAGAGTTATTGTGACATGCTTCCCCTTCAGATATAAGACATCTGGGGAAAATGCGATATTTGTAAGCAAAATCACTTGGTAGTCGCGTAACAGTTTGGATATTTCAATACGTGACGAAGAAATGCGAAACGTAATTTTGTTGAATTACACCACGGTTTCAATAAGTACATGGCTGGTCGATCCGATGGAAAATGAATTCCCCAGTCGCTACCACTGTGTCGTTCACGACTAAGTGGAACTGCGTCCTTTAATGTGTGATTAGGTGTAGCTTCGATTAGTTGCGACAGCACATGGCGCTCTTAATCGCCCTAATTTGCTCATAACTAATCATATATTTCAGCTAGTTAGAATGGGTCAGCACCATATGCGTAGGATGGGGTTGAGGTAGCTGTCCTCCCCGGGCTGCAGGTGATAAGGGGCGGCAATTTTAGTACCGTTGATTGCTCGATAGCAAATACCTAGGTGGAATTGACTAAGTAACTTCTTCCGTTGAGTCTTGGGAATCACAACTTGATCAGCTAACTTCGTGCATCCTTCATTGGTGGTTAACGCAAAGTTCCTTTTTTGAAAACTTTCAGCATAGAGGTCCGAAAATCGTGCAAGCCAACCGGCGCTGTTGTACCAAATAATTCGTTGGGAAAGGTGATCTAATTTTCTGCCCGGACTGCATCTGCTGTTGCTGAAAATTGGCATACGGATGTGTGAAACACATATATAATATGGGAGTTTTAAGTAATGCTGGATCCAACGACGTTTTTATCCGGTGTCGTATAAGTGCGTTCAACAATCAGTCTGGATAATGTGTCAGCGTGACCATCAGAGAATGTTCTTTTAGAACCCAAATCGTAATCATACGCTAATATGATGGTCGCACAACGTTGTCATTTATCCGTTGTGTGAACGGGAATGCCTCTTTTGGTGCCATAAACCGATAACAAAGATATATGGTCCAATTGCAAAGTAATTTTGAATCCAAATACTATCTTGTGGAATTTCTTAACTGCAAAAGCAAGGTTAACTATTCTTTTTCTATCTGATCCTAGTATTTTCTGCTGCTGTCAACGCGCAGGAAACATGTAGCACCTCCTATTGATGTCCATTTGTGAACCGGTGCTGCAAGACTCCACCGATGCTGTTTCGAGAGCCATCAGTGGCCTTTACTGTTGATGAGTCACAAAGAGTTCAGAGGACAATATATATTTAGTATCATCATAATTTTGCTTGCACTGTGATGACCAATGCTAGGAGTGTCACCGATTAGTTGATGTTCGGCAGAACTCACTCAACGACACCGTGTCTCTAAGCCAATATATATGGAAAATTACGCGAGCCCTACCCTATCCTTGGGTTATCATCTAGTTCATTTGAGATACCACAGTGTCCTCCTTGAGAGCACCAGCCTTGTAGCAAACACTCGATTCACCTTTGCTAATCTCCGCCGTATTTGGCGCGTAAGGGAAATCACACCCACTCTGCAAGGGTACCTTGTAGCCGAATGAGTTCCGATAAAGGATGGGCACGTGTGTTTGGCTATGTGTAAATTAAGTGTATAGGGCTCCATGGTGATATAAACATCAAGGCAGTAGGTATTCAAAGTGGCCACCGGCGTTCTGCTTGCATTGCAGGAATCGCCTGATACAGTTGGTACCAACGTTTTCAAAAGCTTTGGCGGCGATGGCGTGACATTCGTTCACGATGTTCTATTTTAGTTGTTCTAATGAATGCGGCCTTGTCATATAAACTTTTCGTTTTAAATAGCCCCATATGAAGAAACGCGAGGTTGGAATCGGGAGACCGGACATGCCACTTTGATGGTCAGCGCCGGCCAATCCATCGTTAGCCGAAAATCTTGCTCAGATAATAACGAACCGTTTGGGCAGAATGTGCGCAATCATATCGCCACCAAGTGCTACTGCTTAACCGATCGGCATCTAATTGCGGAAGAATGCAGGTCTGCAGCATTTGCTTGTATGACGATGCTAGGAAATGTGTGTCATTAGCATGTCACAACAAACAACCTTTTGATCCCATTGCTGGAGAAGAAAAAGTGGCCAACGATATTTAGACCGTTTATCTACCACAAACCATGAGATTTGGGCAATGTGGCGTACGTGAAGCTTGGTAACCTCGTGGATTAGATACTGCCCCAAAATACTGCTTCTCTATTCCGTTCAAATGGAACACGGACTCATCGGCAAAATAATGAGATGAATGTCCATGTGATCCAAGAACTAGCAGTTAAATGCATACCGGTTTTCTAGATCGCAAACGCTCAACACTTAGACTTTAATTCCACTATACCGACGATATTTTATTTCCTTTAAATCCGTTGAACAGCATAACTGGTGATGTCACAATGCTAGACGATTGGACTGATGGTGAAAGCTGGATTTTCGGTTATTCAGAGGAAAATATCTCGGGCTGAAAACTCATACGTAGTGGTGTGAGACTAACAAGTTTGCTGACGTTGCAAACGCTACCAGTTTTCTCGAACTTTCGCACCAGTTTCAGAACGTAACGCCCACTTACGGGCAGAAATTTTGCTTTCATGTGGTTGGGTCGTCCTACAATTCTCTGCAGCGTTTAAACCGCAATGACAATACAAGCACATGCTGACCAACAGACAGGCATTTTAACTCCGGTTTCTCAGAACTCGCTAAGGAATATGGTCCAACATGATCCATCGCACAGACACTGTCCCAAAAAAGCAGACATTATCCGCAGTGACCTGATTTAGCCTCGCAAACCAAATACTAGTGGGTTCGCTACAAAATATTATCTATCATCTTTGTCACCTTGTCCAAATTCATCAGTCATTTTAGCGGTCGGTTTGTATAACGTACGCCTCTGTCCACACCCAGTTGTGCAGCAAGCATTTCGGTGGTCTGATGAACATAATTCATGGGTCCTAGTCACTTGGGGTAGAGAGTCTGCACGCGGTGCGTTCTTATTTACATACACCGGTGCCATTGTTGTTAATTACTATTTGGCAGTTTGGTGAAACGAGCAGGCGCGATGAACATAGTGAATAATGTGTTTACCACAGACGACGGGCGCGTAGTGCACAATTAAACTAGCCCTGAAAAGAGATGGCGCTAGGCCGTAGAACTTATACCGTACCGTCACGGCAAGCTGAGCTGATAACACAAGGGGTAGGGTGGAATCAAATGGCACCACCAATGATGTGCTCAAATGAGTCCGATTGTTCTATGTTTATAAATGTTTTCCCATGTATACGTTCGTTCTATTAATACACAAGGCAGATGGCGGCTGAACAGTTCGCTAAGATTAGCAAGTTTGTTGCAAACGTTTCGTCACCAATCGAGACATCAACATTACATAGTGGCGTGCAGTAGCGTAGAGTAGCGTAGAGGAGCCTCGGCGAGTTCAGCGAACAGTTCAGCCGCCAACTGAATAACCTGAGCTACCAGTCTTCAAAGCTATAGCCAATACATAACCAGTTCGCATCGCGTCGCCTTTTCCACGTTTGTTCCCTTGACCAGCCGGAGGCGGATGATGAAGCTACCATGGCCGTAGTCATTTGAGGATGAAGACGGACGGAGATTCCTGGAGGAATTCGAAGATGTCACTGAAGCACTCGGGGTGAAGCAGGAGTGGAATAAGTTGGTTGCGCTTCGGATTCTACTCAGGGAAGGGGCGAAGGCAATCTTGGAGGCGAAAGAAGAGGCCCAGTCAAGTTGGAATGGGCCGCTTCGAAATAGGCGCTGATTGTGGGGTTTGACAGCCCGCTCGACCATTAGGATGCGATGTGGCAGTTTAAGACTTGGGCTAAGCGGATCCGTTCGCGTGTGCGGTCCATCTCGGTGGCTTGTTGGATCAGGCGCTGCAAGATTTGAACAACGCGTCAAGACAGCAACTGTTCATGAGCAGTTTCTAACCGGTCTACCTTCAAAGATGGCGGATGGATTACGGAGTGCAAACAGCACCCACAGAACGAGCATGCTGGAATTTGCTTGAGTGGCAAGTGCGTTAGTACAGGAGCCAGAGGAGGCAATGAGAATAAAGGAGCAATAAGACGTCGAGCGAGTAAACAGGGTAAAAAAAGAAGTTGGAGCAGTTTACGCAGGAGTTGGAGCACTTCAACGTACCTGTTGGAGACTGCGGAAAAGTGGGTAATGCTTTTTGTGTGAAAATGGGACACTAGAAGCAATAATGACCATCAAGACGCACTACACTCATCGTGCCAAATTAACATTACCAACATTATTGTTATTGTGCCTTGAACAAAGATCCGATTGAAGCCATGGTAGATTTGAATGGAGCAACGTGGAGGTGTTTATTCGATATAGGAGCCGCAGTCTCCCTGACCAACTATCGAGATGGAGTGTAAACCTAATCGAGTTCCATCGAGTTCCGCTTTCGTGGCAGCTGAATCGACCGTATTGACGCCGAAGAATACCAATACATCCGGAGGCCGAGGTCAAACGCAGGTTCAGGAGATGTTGAATGCTCGTGTAAACGAGCAGGTTCACAGCCCCTATAACTCCCTAGTCGTTTTGGTGTAGAAGGCGAACGGAAAATACCGCTTTTGTGTAGACTT
Source organism: Dicrocoelium dendriticum (assembly GCA_944474145.2). Lineage (NCBI taxonomy): Eukaryota > Metazoa > Platyhelminthes > Trematoda > Plagiorchiida > Dicrocoeliidae > Dicrocoelium > Dicrocoelium dendriticum. The sequence goes on along the minus strand of CALYDF020002092.1, from coordinate 25,651 downwards.
TAGAAGGCTGAAGGAAATCTCGCCCAGTCGTTTTGTCCCAGTGCCAGCAGTCGCAGATATCTTAGACAAACTGCAATATTCAAACATTCATGGTATGGATTTCATATCTGGTTACTGGCAGCTGGCGATTAAACAGGAGGACAGGGAGAAGACCGCGTTTACAGTTGTCCAGAAGAAAATTCCATTTGGATTTCCTGGTGCCCCGTTAACTTTCCGGCGTTTGTTGCGTCACCTGATGGATGGGTTAGAGAATGTGGCTGTGTACGGAGATGACATCGTGTTATAAAGTGAATCGGAAGCAGAACACTGCCGCCATTTGGAAGTAATGTTGCAAAGGATCCAACACTCAGGATTACTGATAAATGATCCTAAATCTCTAATCCAGAAATGGTACGTGACACCACTTGGTCAAAAGTTGGGTCAGAGTGAGCTGAAGCCACAAGGAATGGAAATGCAAGCCCTTGCTTTGTAATTGCCGATCGTCGGACAAACCTGCATGTTGACCACAGACGCAAGTGAATTCGAATTATGTGCGGCACTTTAGCAAAAACAGGGTACGTTTGAATACGCTAGCAGAATTTTAACGCTATAGAAACGCAAGTATTCAACAATAGAGATTGAGTGTCTGGCAATGGTTTGGGAGCTGGACAAGTAGCCGGTGTAGTTACTGGGTCAATGCTTTTATGGCGTAACAGATCACAAACCATTGGAATGGATTAGGTCCTTCAAACTTACTCAGCGGCAAGTTGGCAAGGTGGGTGCTGCCTGCTCCAATCATACTGGATACATCCTTGAACGGCATCCACCCATCAACAATGGCACGAATCACTTTAACATATGATTTAGTAAATAACTCTAACTTAACTGCAACCTTCCACAAAACTGTTATATTACCAATGACGGTTACGGCAATTGTAGCTCCTAGTTAACATGAGCGATTGGCTTCGCTTACCAGTTTTATGGGTATCCGAATGTCTATAATTGCAGTAATAGATATTTCGCTCTCTTTCCAAAGAGGAAGCTAGCAGTATAGTTGGCGCTGATATTAATGCACATATCCTGAAAATTGTGTGTTTCGTTGAGACTGATATGTGAGAAGCCTATGGAAGCGTACGTAATTATATTTGCAACATGCTAAATATATAGCACAAGCGTTCTCGCTGCACTGAAATGTAGTAACTTTGATTGAATGTCATGTAGCAGGGACAAAAAGATCCATTTTGTCAATGACAATGTCTGTTTTAGATTTATTCCAGTAGTTAGGCACATATAGTATGCGGCTTTAACGGAATGCTTCAAAATCTATACAGTAGGTTCTCCGATACACATATTTGGATTTATCACAAGGATAATAAGTGAAAGGTAACCTGAATTTGAAAGAGGCAGTAAACGAAAATGTAAAATTGTGCATGGTCTGGCTTAAAAAGAAGTCAGAGCGCGTTCTTGCAAGTTTATGACGCATAGCAAAGGATGGATGTTTTCGCTTGCAGTATCAAAAGTCTCTAGTCACATTACGGTGCACCTATTATATTTTCCATATCCGTCCTGTTTCTCAAAATATATCATTCATTTATAGTGCGAAATTTCGGAGTACGTTGTGTTGACCATTATCATACAATGAAATATAAGTTATGTATGCTAAAATCTGGTGGTGTCCACCTCGGTTGCTTACTTCAAAAAATACTTCAAAATGATGAATAGAGCACTGAATTATATGTTCGTACCACTTGAATTGTTCAATGTGGGATAAGCCAAAACTTAGTTGGGAACTAAATGATATGCATGGTTTTGTTACGTTCGCTTGAAATAGGCACGTTTGTGCGTAAGCAAAATACACCATTAAAGTGTCCGAGTAAAATGCGAATACTGGAGATAGCGATTTGATTACAGTCAAATCGAAACCTTTTGTTTAGGGAAAATGCTTGATTTTCTCAAGAGGTGTAAGCTTTGAATGTAGCTTTTGGTTGAGATTCGCACCGCGCATTGAGCTAAACAGTTCCAATAGGAAATAAATGTGTTAAACTGATTATATTAGAAAAATCTAAATGCGATCCAAATGGCGATCAATTTTCACTTACAGGCTAGGTATTTCTATGAGTTTGGAAGACTTGGAAGAGAACAAGGCTTAGGTTCACTTTGAATTCACTCCGCCAACAATGCGGGCGCTCGCGCTCATCAAGAAATCCTTTCTTAAAACTGAGACATCCGTTAGATAAAGCAACTATGATTAAGTAACTGAATAGTCAAGGATAAGCGAGCAAAGCGACTACCTGTCCGTCTCGCAGCTGTTTGCCGTGCTTCACTCCGAAGGAATGACAGCACTTCATTAGAATATGCAACCAAAGTTAAATATTTGCCTCCACAGTCCTGCAGCGGTAGACAAAATAGCATTCGCGGCACCTGATGGGACAGGGCGATGCACGAGAGAACATCTTGGTCTGGAAAGTTTCGTGCTACCATGCAGCCTGCCTGAAATTCAAGGACTGGTGATCCACGCAAAAAACAATTAGCGGCCGACAGACGAAAGTCGGCTCTAAATTAAACACCAATTTGTTGTTCACCTACACACTTTAATATCAAAAACACTTTCCTGTTTGCATACCAATGCTCAATATCTTCTTAATAAGTTGGCGGAACGTAGAGAACGCCAGGTGTTACAGCCACAGAATCTCAGTATGATTACTGAGACCTGGTTTGATATTTGAGATAGCAAAATCTGAGATCAATTTGTCTGGTACGTCGCCGATTCGGAATGAAATGGCTGGAAGTGGTGGTAGCGTAATTCCGTATTACAAGTCTAACCTCCAATGTGAACTTACTGACCACCCAGAGAGCCCTGCCACAGATTCGCTTTAGTGCCGGCTATGATTGCGGAACAAACAGGTATTATATTTATGAATTACCGTCCATCAAACTTTATATGGGAAATAGACTCCAAGCGAAAGCATGCTCTTCAGGTTGCTTTGAGGATGTCATACGGTCACATTCTGATCGCTGGCGACTATATTGTGCACGACTAGCAAATAACGGCGACCGATAGTACACATTTCAAAGCCTGTTTACAAGCGCTAATTTCCAGTTACCCACTGTACAACCATCTGACGTCTCTAACCAGATTTCTAACTGTTAACAAGCCGTCGATCCTCGATATTGGGCACACAAGCATAGAACTTACGGTCGACGGAATAATTACAAGCACACTCTTGGGTCGCACTGACCATGTGACTCTACGGTTTTACGATGTTTTATACGCATAAATATCCTGAGTGAGCAAGAGATAAAATGTACAGAGTCACGCACTGCAACTTGTTATCCGCGCTTGTCAGGGCGGTACCTTCGTTCTTCTTAAATAAATTCCCCTCAGCAGTTCCCTGTGATACTTTCAGAAGAACATTTAGCCCACAGGTAAACCACGCGTCTGAGCAGAAATCCTTCCATAGTCTAAGGAGCAGCAAGTCATTTCTGAGGAGGGGAACATGTAAATGCATGTCCTTGATTGACTTAGCGTGTAAAACTCACAAATACAGACCGCTTTCGGAAACCTAAATTATCTACGATGTACAAAATAATTTCTGTGCCAGCTTGCTCCGCGAGGACAAATTGAGCAATTAGCAAGACTTAATGAAGAAATACTGCACGAACCGCAAAATTTAACATAGGCATATTAATGTCCTTCGTATGGGGCAACGCGGTATCCCAGCATTGCGCACGACTGACGAGTGCAATCCATCAGCAACAAAAGCAGCCGATCTATTACGGTTCCATTACTCACAAACGTTCCAGAGAGTGACGGGCCCGAAGGTTTTCCCTGTTTTTATTGTCCCACCGTCAGCTTTATCCAATATTATTTTACTGCAAAAACGATGTCAAAGAAACTGTTATCCCTGCGTATGTACATCTCTCCTGGTGTCAATAACATTCGACCACAGACTTTACAGATAGCAGCCAATGATCTGCCGAAACAACTGGCTAAATTCTACTGGCGCTGTGTGGAGAAGAATCATATATCGACAATATGAAATCGAGGTGTCATCACTCCTATGCATAAGGGAGGTAGTCGTACGGACCCAACAAATTACCGTCCGATAACGCTACTCCCTTTGCTTTTCAAGGTTATGGAGTCTATCATCGCTGCTGCACTCATACAGTTTATGTAAAATCAAAACATGAGAGCAACAGAGCAAATTGCCTTCTGATAAAAACGCTCATGCACTACGAACCTGCTAATTGCACACAATAGCAGGACTGAAATATTTCATGATGGAGCTGGCGTCAATCTCATTAACCTAGACTTCTCAAAAACGTTTGATGGTTTATATCACCAAATTCTCCTCCATCAAATTCAGCTCAATGGCATTAATGACCTACTGCTGCGCTGGATAGGCGAGTTCCTGCACGAACGTCGGTTGGACTTGAGGGAACAGTAAATCCTGTCCGACGCAATTGGAGTGGCATGCGGCGTAACCTAAGGCTCGGTGCTCGTGCGTCGTCTATTCTTGATTTTCTTAAACGAGTAGGCGTGGGAATTTAGTTCCGATTTCCTATTCTGTGCCGACGACATCAAGTTATGGCGAGCGCCCAAAGAACCGAACGACCACAAAAAATCTCCAGCATGACCTGAACACAATTTCAAACAGGTCAGTTCTGAATACACTACCGTTCAATATGGAAAAATGCCACACTGTTCTATTGCGCCATAAACATGACTACGTGTATAGGCGTGGGTCACATGTATTGCAAACGACCCCATAACCGCGACCTTGGTGTGCTAATTCAGTGATCTTAACTGTTCAAACCAGTCAGTGCCATTTATGAAGAGAGCCAGCCAGTACGTCACATTGCTGCGGAGAGCATTCGGATGTCTCGACCCGTCCATCTTCTCCATGATGCAGAATTCTTACGTAAGCCTACATGTTAACTACGCCATCCAAGCTTGGCAAACGTGGTTGAAGGGCGACTTAGAATTGCTAGAGAAACCATAATGCAGCGCCACAAAGAACGTCAATGGTCTACGAAATCTGTCCAAACATCAAAGGTAAAAGTCACTGGGAGCTTTCAGTTGCAGTTGCCGAAGACTGCGCGGCGTTCTCATATTGGTCTATCAAATATTGAATTAGATTAATAAACGTATGCCGTCATTTGCTAAACTCAGCCATAACACCGATCTCAGAATTAACCCTGTGAAATTGTGTGAGCGGTAAAGATGCCAGGAATGTCGTTATAATTATTGTAATTTTTGGGGTTGCCAACCCTGAAACTCTCTCCCTAACTTTTTGTTTCCCCCACCTTAGATATTTTCAAAAAACGATTGCATCTTGCTCTTGGCCCTCATCTGTGCTTTACCTAATCTGTGCTACTTTGGAATATATTACTTATGTCTTCAAACCGGATTATCATGTCACATAAACCTGTGGAGGAGGAGGAGGCGAAGTGAATATTCTCGTTTTTATTTTTCTCTCGGTGTACATCAACTATAAGAGTACTATGTTGCCTCGTCGTTCGCATTCAATTCCCACTTACAGTACTATTATTCAGCATCGTATCTGTCAGAAAAACGCTCAAACAGACAATTCACATATATTTTGAAATCATATTGTTATCCTTATTATTCTACAGGACTTACCAATCGACGAAATTTTTACTTGACAGAATTCATTTTATTGTTCATTGGTTCACCAATAACAAGTATGTCATAAAGGCCAATACCAGTTCCAATAGAAGTTGACACATTTAATGCCTTCTTCTGCTCTTTCATATTCTAACTTGTCGCGGTTCCGAAATATGCACGTTAAATCTCCACAAGAGTCCTAGCCCAACGGAAACAACAGTCAAAACAAAAACGAGCTTGTCAACAAAAACAGGTTAACCGCCGTCAAAAAAACTGTACCAACACATCAGACATTGATTGTAATAGTTCGCTTACTGACCTTCCGGTTCTGGAATAATAAGACGAAATATCAAAATTAGTAGGTTCACGCCGTTCTGGTCAATTTGCTGGAGGTTTGCAGTTACATGCGATCCGTGGGACATTCCAGAAATTTCGAACTCAATTATTCGCGGAAAAATTGCTTTTACGGGATTATTAGCTTCTACCGAATATCACTTCGGCTGGGATCAATTCTGCTGTATATGATGAATACGTTGGATTAACTTGCAGTTTTCTGCACGGTGCTCTATGTCTGTCGGTTAAAGTGCTCGTTAAGCGCTTCATTGTGTCTGTGGTCTCCTTTCCTCGCTCGGCAGTCATCCACGAGCTCCTTTGGCATGTTAAAACTTTCTACCAATACGTCAAGTAGGAGATCGGCAAGCCTTGTTTCTTCTGGATAACACAGCTTTGACCGTAGCTGGTTTGCATGGCACGCCCAGATCTGTGTTCCCACGATCATGTCATGAATGCAATTTCCAACTTGTTTTTGATTGTGCCTGACGTCCACAGTACGTGGCCTTCCCGATAGTCAAGTAGTAGCATTCTGCTGTAGTAATGCTGCAATTTGACGGATGATCGTGAACGCGGTCAAATTGTTCTGTGAAACTGTGTGTCCTTGTGTACCTGGCCTCGAAGCGTGTCGGTTCCTACAGCATCTGCGGTAAATTGTACATCATGTTTTGCGTCCTTCACCGGATAGTTGATGTCAGGTTTGATCTCTGCCGAGGCACTATATGTGTCTTCATGTATTTGCGGATGTTTATCCACTATACATGACATTGCGTCCGCTTGGTCAGGGCATAATTTGACTGGTAGTGAATCTCGAAATCATATCTCAGTTATTTGAGAGAACACCTTTGTAACAGATTGAATGTGTATGCCGGGATGCCCTATTTCGTTCCGGAGATAGACCGCAAGCGCATGTGATCTATGTCAGGAGCTTGAACCAGCTTCCGTGCAGCATCTTACAAAATTTATCCACAGCAGGCACTTTGTCAGTGCTTCATCGTCGATCTGGCTCTTACCACAGTTGACCTACGTAAGTGTCTTGACGACATAAGCGACTGCTTTCTGAGGTTCCTCCGAGTACGTGTGGGAGATTATCGTTCCATTCACCTCGCTTAGTGCGTTTACAGCAAGCACAATCTCACTGGAGGGATTGAAATGAGTCGCAGCACGTTTGAGGGCAGCATTGACTTGACTCGTTTGAAGGCATTATGGACTTGTGATGTCCAGTTCCAAGTTTGACCTTTGGCTTGTAATTTGTTTAGCGGAGCAAGAACACGATGCATCTTAAAAAGAACGCGCTATACTGAATGCTAAGACCACTAAATCTACGCATGGATTATAGGTAGGCTTGAGAAGGCATTTTCATTACGCATTCCGCGTTTGCCCGATCTGGTTGACCCCCATCCTTTGCAGCGATGAGACCGATTTACTTGTTGATCGGTGTAAATTTGTGCAATTTGCTCGCGGACCCGGAAAAGGTACGAGTGGCTACATTATCTATGCCGTTCGTTGTAGGTCCCGGGCAGCAAGTTATAGGGTTGGTTCCTACGTTCACGGAAGCAGCGCAAAAGTTGCGAAACGTTTCACAAATAGCAGGTGGGTCGTTAAGGTTGCGATCCGCCATATCAATAAGTTCTGTAATCAAACACATTCGATCGTTGGTCCAACGACGGAGTACTTTTGCCAGTTCCTTTCATTTGGATTTCATCTGCAAGGCCTTCTCCTCTTCCTTTTCAGTCCGTTTCATTTGTGAGCGCTTGATGCAGGCGGTGGATTCGTGTAACTGTAATACTATTGAGAAGTCCCTAGTTCTTCTGCATTTCCCGAGTAGCTTTCTCTTTTCAAGTTACTCAGAGTGTGGCTTACATTCATAAGACAATGAAGGTCACGTTTATTATGCAGGACATGCAGTTACTACGTGGTTGATTTAAAGTAGAAAGGTTCCACTGCAATCTTGGCGCTAGTGGAGGGAAAGCACCCATCCCAGGAAGAGGACCGGATCTGCTTTCCGAAATGCTCCCAGTCAATCCTTCGTATAGTATGCTAGGTAAATGAGTCGAGTTTGGTATTCATTTCCAAGTGGATGGAAACGCGTAACATGCGGTTACTACCTGAAAGGTTGTCTAAGATGTCAATTTGTACATCAGGAATCTCCAAGGGGAAGATTAAATCCAGTAGGTTGGCAGACCTAGTTGGTCTCGTAACACACCAAGTCCAACCCCCAAATCTGATAATCGATAGGAAAGATCTGCAATGATGAGAATGATTGTGGTGACCAAGTAATATTCAGTAGGTTGAAATAGACAGCGATTATCTTTAGACCGGGTGGTAACACCGGAGCCATCTGGTTGATCAAAAATAGAAAAGCAACAAACGTTTACTGACTAATCCAAGCATCACAAATTAGAGACAACAGTTGAGATTGGCCTACAGGCTCACAGTTTGGTGAACGATTTAGGAAATGATTTGGAAGATGATGTTAAATGGATCATACGAGTAGACTCAGAAGTGGTATCATTACACATATCCCGCCAGCCCAACAGTTGGATCCGAAAAAGAAAGCGTACATGGATCAATATTAGAGATGAAATTTGGAGGTGGCAACCAGCAAATCCATGTGATAGCACCTGACAGAATTACAAAACACTTAGAAACTACTGCATGCTACTTTTAGAGTTGATAAGTACAGTCGCAGGAGACTTTGGTACTGAAGTTTGCGAGTGACAACAACATGCTATACAGGTATGCGATGGAACAAAATAGTAAACCTGGAATACCACCACTCAAGAGAGCTAGTGGCATAACGACTATTGCTGCGCAAACCGCTAACGCTCTAAACCTGCAGTTTGGCTTAGTGGCGACGAATATATGAAACCTTTGCTATATCAAATCCCAAAAATTGTCTTATACGGTGATTTTTATCATTCGAAATCCATCCACTGCTATTCAGCCGAAAAGCCTTCTGCGTAGGAGTGCGTGTACCTGTGTGCTTACATGTTTGTATACAAATCAATGTGTCCGCCGTTGAGTCTCTTCGTACTGGAACTCGTTCTCGCGTTCATGTGACTGTCATGGAAATCAGTATTTATCTGCTCACATGTGCTGAGTAGAGTGTACCGTTTCACGCTTGCTACCAATGTTTTCCTACTACCATTCTTCTGTTCTGCTTTCACTTGTGTCTAACTAATTGGCGACGATGTTTATAGGAAAACTCATCGCAGATTCAATTACGGCACCCCTAACGTTTTGGAATTACCCTACTGGGAGACATACTACCCAGAGTTAGACACAGTGGAAAAATGCTTTAATTAGTTACGTTGACCAACGTTTGTTTCTTGGAGATAACATCATGCTAGAAGTTGCAGCAAAATGCAAACTACCATGACACCTCCTCGGTAATGAAGGCCAGAGATATATTGACAGTTCGCAACAACTTACAAAAAGAGACCTCCGATCAATTTTCTCCTCCGTGGACCGACTTTTGGGGCAAAGCCATTTGTGTTCAGAGAACGCTACAAATTCAACATCATGCGACAGCAATCGAACGCGTGTAAATAAGTTTATCGAGTTCTTATTACCCATTCCGATTGTGCGTATGTTCAGCTTATACCGAACCAGTTCGAAGAAGCAATGATGTTACAGGCGTGAATTTTGAGCATCCTCGATAAGAAGGCGCTAGAGCGGCTGCTATCCGAAGAAGAAACACTCCTGATATAGGAAAAGCCTGTGTTATTGCCCAAAAGCTTGCAAACCTCGTTCAGGAACTAGCTGCGTTTTCCTCCTCAAATCAGTTGATCGCACAGGATGTAAACAATGTTTCTCAGACTAACTGTAATAAAAATGAAACTCAATTTGTGCAGCGTAGAAAAGTTTGTTCTTATATCTGCGGTGAAAGTCCTTCGTCCCTAACCGGCTGTCACCATTTTCATCCAATGTGCAGAATTTTTGTTACAAAGGTCATACTCACAAAGTATATCTTGTCAAGCAGAGATCATTTGCATATAAGCAACATAAAGCTACAAACTGCATCACCGAGAACTTACACCAAAATTGGTTCAATACGAAAACGTCTTTTACTCGCAACTTAACGTCGGAAAATCCTCTCGTCTTGTCTGTCAATGGAAACGGCCAACAAATGGATTTTGGAATTTGTACTGTTCTACAGTTACCTTGAAACCATCGGATGCTTTAACATTACTTCGAAAGTTAGATACATCAAATGTACAATTGCAATTTTACACGGGACAGATGGTGAAGGTGCTGGGTACATTTATTGCACGCATTTCTTACCATAATTTAACCAATCCTATATACATGTACGTATCTGGAGGACCTGGCTCATACATACTTGTTCGTGATGGAAATAAAGGTCTTCATAGCGCCATGTCCAACGTCAACTTGGTGGAAACACATGCATAGTTATGTGATATCTTGCAGAAACACTCTTTTTTTCACTGCGTCTAGAAAAGGTTTTGAAAAATCACGCTGCTCATCTAGTATTGAAGCTACAGTCGATAACCGAGGTTTTGGAAAGCTCGATCTGTTCTTTATGCTCTTCGCAATTAACTGCAATGTAATTTGCGCCGATTCCAGCTGGAGGGTACGATTGAACCTGCTCATGATTTGGACTAGGAACCCCTATAATGCCATTATTGAAGCGCGATGGTGCTACAATTATCTGTAGGGACTATGAAGTTAAGGTCAACCATGCATTACAGCTAGACGGATAACCGCTGCCAAAGATTGAAGATATTTAGGCTTCTCTCTTCTGTGCTGAGCTTTTTACCAAATTCGATCTGAGCCACGCCTACCAACAAATACAACTCGATTGCGCATCATGTGCGTATACTAATCTTAGCATTCAACTTGGATTATTCTGCTAAACACATATGCCATTTGGGATAAGTTCGAACCCGGCTATCTTTCAGCTTATTATTTACACACTGGTGAGGGACATATCAAACACCTGTGCGTACTTAGCTCACATCCTGGTTACTGGTCGTATTATCATCGAACACTTGCATACTTTGGATGTTGTCGAGACGATTATCAAAAGCCGGGTTGGTTTGTAAAAAATGTACATTTTTGTGCCGAGTGTACAGTGCCTTGGGGATTGGTTACCACAAGAACTCTTTTGCCCATTAAAAGAAAATATAACAGCCCTACTTGAAGCGCTAGAACCCAAAAATTTTCATGAACTGTGGTATTTCTTGGATGTTGTTACCCAGTTTGCAAGGGTTCTACCATCGGCAGCAACATATTTACATCTTCTTCATCAATCCTTACCTAAAAATCAAAATTTGAAGTGGAACAGGAATCATGAAAACGCTTTCATGATGGTTATAAAGCTTTTATCATCAACCAATGTTCTTGAGCATGATGACCATCAAAAGTCTGTTATTTTCTCCTGTGATGTTTCACCATGCGGTCTTGGAGCCGTTTTACTGCCCGAATTTACGGCAGGCTTCCAGCGACCCATTGCCTATGCCTCAAGCACACTGACAGCAACAGAACGAAATTACTAGCAGCTTAATTGTAAGGCAGCAGTTGTGCTCTTCGATACCACGCGATTTCACCAATATTTACTTGGCCGACCCTACGGAATCTACACGGATCATAAACCTCTGGTTTCTCTTCTTGGCCAAAAGAAGAGGATTCAACAAGTGACTTCACCCAGAATAATTCTTTCATCCCTCATTCTATCTACATATAGATATCAAATCTAGTGCTTTCCCGGCCGGCAAAATATCACAGCTGATATTCTTAGTCGACTTCTTTTACCAGAGATACCTTCGGAGGAGTTTACTCCGCAAGAGCTTGTAAACGTAGTTCATCATATCATTAATTCCCCGGTCACGTCAATGGACATACGTCACGAGACTTGTAGTGAACTAGTTTTATCGCAGGGGAAAAGCTACGCTCAAGTCAATGAGATTGTATCTAACGTTGGAAGTTACAGAGTCTGCCAGGAAAATCGAAATTCTGCCCCCGTGTGCCAATGCAGCCTTGGTAGTGGCCAGAAACGCCCTGGAGACGCGCCCACGTAGACTTTTCGGTCCTTACGGTGGTCAGATGGTTTTATTGACCGTAGACGCCCATTCTAAGTGAATTGACAACCACATTCTGTTCTCAGTAACGTTAGCTAGCACCATAACTAAATTGCGCACGACGATCGCGATGTTTGGTCTCCCCGAAACACTAGTGTCTGACAATATCCAGCATCTTCCAGTGCCAAGTTTTCTACCTTTCTTCGCTTGAACGGCGTAAGACACCTAACTACTGCACCTTATCATCCATCATCCAACGGGTTGACAGAGAGGGCGGTACAGACAGTGAAAACTGCTAACAAAACAACCAAATGCTCCACTGCTTTGCTGGTTAGATCTTTCCCTGTTCGCGTACCGAAACATGACAAACGAGGCAACCTGCAGAAGGCTGGCAGAGTTAATGTTTGGTCGACGCTTGCGCACAAGATTATATTTACTGCATGGAGCCATTGAGTCACAAGTTACGGAAAGGCAACTAAGGGCGAAATAACCTTTTGATAATTGCATCAGGGACAGCCTTTTGGCACAGCCAGATCCAATTTACGTCAAGTTACCAACAGACTTTGGGTGGACGCTGGCCGTTGTAAAAACAACCAACGGGCAGATTGCAGAAGCATAAACTTAGCAGGGCCGGATCTTGCGGCGCCGATTGGACCATGTGAGGCCAAGTGTGTCAAACTGAGAAATAAGCGCTGAAGCACATATGCCATCCCGATCGCCAACCGACCAGCAGACACCTGACGTACAAACAGTAAATTAAACTTGGTTACGGGGTTCTAATCGTCACCGGCCACCAGTCGAACACTTTCAGGCCGGTTAGCCGGAACCAAAGGGATGAATGGTATCGTCTTTGGTCGTTCCAAATCCATCCACTGCTATTTATCAGAAAATCCTTTTGCGTAGGTGCGCGTGTACTTGTGTGCTTACGTGTTTTATGCCAATCTGAAGTGTTTGTCCCTCTCCTGAATGGACGCTTGATTCCTGATGAAAACCTAAGGTCGCTGGCCCCCCAAAGGACAGAGAGAAGATCGGATCGGACGAGCATAGCAACAAGGATGTATTAGCGAAGCACACCGTTCCTTATAAATGTGAAATGGAAAGTTCGTGAATGGTGAATAAAGCGCACTTGGAAAGCTCTGGATTGGTCAACTAACAGCAAATTAAGGAACGCCGCCCTCGTGTTAATTGGCCACTTCTCCCGGTTTGCTCTATGTTGGCCCCAATCAGGGCGGGTGAGTTTGGATTGCCTGAGGCAGCGATGGGGTCCTGGCTTGTTTGCATCGAGTATTCCTCCTAACACTTCTCCTCTTTGAGTTGTGTTGTACGATTTCAGCTTGGGGTTGACTTGTACGGGTAGCACGAATTTGCGCCGCCGCTTCGGCCTCTTTGCTGCTAGGTTTCGGGGCGATTGTTGTAGTTGATGTGTTAAGAATGTTAAAAAAAGTCTTCGCTTCAGCCGCGTCGGCCAGTGTGTCCAGAGGTAGCAGCGCTGCTGGTGCTTGTTGTTGCAGTTGTTTGCTAGTCCCTGCCTCTAGCAGCTGATTGGCATATCTTACCCAAATTGCCGTCCCAACGTGGATACCGTAAATCCAGTTACTACGTTTGTATAGCACACTGCATATAGCCCTTTTAATATAGTGGATGCGATAATCTCTCGCCAGAATTTGTTGGCCAACATTAAAGGCTCGCATCCGAGCACTGTGTTGGATGTTGAATTGACGCTCCATATGATAGTTGCGGGACAGTCCCTGATCCTTCCTGGATTTTGGGCATCATTCGACAAACGGATTTCCCTTTGAAACAAAGTTTCAACCGGAGATTGTGCGTTCGGTGTCTGCGGAGTCGGAGTTATGCGATACGTCAGAATAAATGTGTCAAGTATCTCCGCCAAGGTGCCTTCCCCTTTCATTTTTAGCAAAGCACTTTTGAGTGTATCCACAAAGCGTTCCGCTTGCCCGTTCGATTGTGGGTGGAAAGGTTGAGACTTTACATGGACGATCGCGTTTCTGCGACAGAAGACAACAAATTCAGAGGAGATGAATTGTGGACTATTGTCCGAAACCAACGTGTGATGAACACCGAAACGAGAAAATATCTGTCGGAGAGCGGAAACAGTGGCTGCTGCGGTGGTTCTCACCATTGGAATCACCTCCGGCCACTTACTGTGGGCATCAACAACGATGGGAAAATGATGACCGTTAATTTGACCTGCAAACTCGAAGTTTACCCTTGACCGTGGTTCCGTTATTATTGGCAAGTATTGCAATTCCGTCGCAACTTGGTTGTTTAGATACACTGGCACATGGAGGACAATTATTCGTTAAATTATCCATATCGGAATCCATATAAGGCTAATACACTTAGCTTTATACCAGCGATTTCATGCGATTCATTCCCGAGTGACCAGTATGAAATGGCCGGAGGACTCTCTCTTGTAGGATGAGAGGAATGAGGACGCGATCTGAGAAGAGCAGCAATTGCTGACGACTGAGAGCTCTTTCTTTTCGTTGGTGCAGTTGTTGAAGTTGCGGCGTTGTAACTCGCTTAGGACAGTCAATAAGGTGGAAATGGATCACTTGTTGTAGGGTAGAATCATGATGGGTCGCTTTCTATACCATATTGAACGTTACTGGTAAGGCACCGAAAATGTCGGACACAACTTGCTGTACTTGGGATTCTATGGAGATTTGAGCTACTACAAATCCTCTGTTTCTTGATGCTGTGAACTAATTATGGAGATAACGCTTCCGCTTGACCAATGTTGTGTGTGGATTGATATTTTTACGACGAAATCGTATCCAAGTAGAACCGTTGCCCAGCTTTGGAGACGACAGAGCATGCAGACTGGAATGCCTATCTTTGATGCAAATATTGCTGCCAATTGTTTGTGATCAGTGAACAGAGTGAGTTTTCGTCTATAGAGCATATTGTGAAATCGCTTGACTGCAAACACGATAGCCAAAGCTTCTTTCATCGATCTGACCATAGTGGCGTTCCGCTGTGTTGAGTGATCTGGCGGCATGTGCGACAGGTTTCTCCGAACCATTGGGGAAAATGTGATATTTGACTGCTCCAATTCCGTAGTCTGACGCGTCAGCAGCAACTATGATCTGCAGCTCCGGATTGAAATGTGTTGGTGACAGGTCAGAACGCAGTATAGACTTGACATTACCAAATGCAGTTTGACATTCAGGAGATCACACAAATTAGGGATGCTTTACCAGTAGTACATTGAACGGTCCTCGTAGCCAATGCATTTCGGGCACAAAAATGCTGTAATGACTGAGCAATCCCAATAATAATCTGAGCTTCGCGACATTATCCGAGGGAGGAACCTGTTTTATGACACTTATGTTGGAAGGATTTGGACGACGGCCATCATTGTCGATGATGAAGCCAAGATGCTTTACACACACTTCATGCCCGTATTGCACTTGTCTGCTTTCTGAATTTGATGTCGCCCAAGTAAGCTGCGACATCGTATATATATATTGTCAAAAATTCGGGGGGAAGTGATTTAACACCAAACGGTAAACGATTGAACAGCTAAAGACCTCACTGCGTATTGATTGTCAGCAACTCAATTGAAGCATCTTCGACATCAATTTGAAGATAAACGTCTGATAAATCTAGCTTTGCAAACTAAGCGCCACCACTGAGATCAGCAAATAAATCCTTTGGGACTGGCAAATGATACTGGTGTATTTTCAAAGCAGCATTCAATTTCGTAGAGCAATCAGCACAGCTACGAACGGTTCCATTGGTCTTCTTGACGACATCATAGGTGCTGCCCACGCTGATTGGTTCGCAGGTTGGATGACGCCTGCCCGCTCCAAACGATCAAGTTCCGCATCTCTTTAGTCATATGATTGCTATTCCTTTTCTAGAAAGAAGAATGCAGATAAAAATTAAATGTTGATGTCTCTGGGCGCTGATTCTAGGGAATTTTTCACTGTATGACTGAACAAGTAGTTTGCTTGATTTGTTTGGAGAGTGTGGCTGTTTTCAAGGTTTGCTTTATCAATAGGCACTATCAATCGGCATGCCAACTATGAATAGTTAAACAAAAATGAACGAGTTGAGAAAATGAAGCAACTCTAACTTGGAATAACCTCACAGCAAAACGTATACGCAAGATTCGGTCAGTCGAATGCAAATTGGGAATGACTATTTATGAGGTGGCAAAACTAATAACGAAAAACTGCAAACCATTTACTGAAGTTGTATTTGTTAAATAATGTTTGATACACGTAGTGAAATATATATATCCTGCGAAAAAGCAAAATTGTCAATTTTTACCCGGTACGCAACACTGTGGCTCGCAAAATGGAAGATATTTCTTTCAATATTAATAGACAAGTAGAAACAATTGTAGCAATATTTAACTTTTTTGATAGCCAGTGATGAAAATTATGATGCGTCTGACACTGCCTGCTTTTGTTTTATTGAATGCAATTATCGACGAGGTGTTTAAGTGAGGAAGTACGTTACCTGCAGAGTCTAAAGCAACAAACAAAGGATTTTACTAATTTACTTGTTTTTTTTCTTTATTCGATGACATTAAACCATCATGAAAAATTACTCCGGAATTATAATTGATGTTGAGCCGGCGTTGACTAGCGAAAATAGAGGTACAAAAACGCTTATCTGGCACAAAGTCAAAGCAGAGTGTGTCAAGGGTATTGCACACAACAGCGTTCTTCACAAACAAGATATTTGTGCTAAATGTCTTAGATGTGATGATGTTATGTTGCCATTGCTAAAATCAATGAATGTTCCTTTTTCTAATGCTTTGTATTTTCACCACTTTCAACAGTTTTGACTTGACATTTATTTTAAATTTGGAGATGTGCATCACAAAGATGTAAGAGGACATAGTCGAAAGAATGCACTTCATCGTTTCTAATCCCTTAACTTGTGGTCAAATCGTGAAAGATAAGAGAATATCGTTACTAGAACTACATGATCCTACTCGGCTGCCTTAGCTTGCATAATTTGTTGCTATTTAATCGCGTCTGATAACGTTGAACACGTGCCACCAGGGTCAAAATGCAATAGTAAGCTAATTGTATTGTCACGTCAAAGGAATAAGCTGCAACATTTCTAATGACAACTGCCTCAGACTCAGCTTACTAACACAAATTTTTGCTTCACTGCAGGACATTATGAGTAGTCTTTTAGAAAGTAAAAGCAATGCAGAATTACAGAAATGTGTCAAAATACTATTCTTCGTTGATGGACTTAGAAGACGCTTTCAAGCATTTCAACAATTGAAAATGGGGAACAGCTGCTTCCTTTGCATTTGTCTGCAACCTCTGAGAGTGATCCAGGTTACCTGCAACTTGAAGTCATTGAGTTGCAATGCGATGGTTACTGTCACATTCAGCACCAACAAATCTCTCACATCAAAGTTTACCATTAGCTGGATAAAACCGGACTCTAAGAATTACGTACCTTTGCTTTGAAAATGCCTAGTTGGTCGGACTCTACCTACTTGTGTGAGTTGACATTCTAAGTTTTGAATCTTTATAAGTAGGGTTTGAGGACGAGAAAAAGTGATTTTCCCCTAGTTATATCTTGCTATCCATACAAGTGGATTTGAATCCGACCTCAGTAGTTTACTACTGTCGATATTTCGATTTCCTCCTTTACAAGAAATTCCTGCAAAGGATATTTGTTAAAATTATCGTTTCTGGTTGTTTTCTTATAGTAATGCTGAATATGGGCCCCACAAAATTTTACCTTTCTAAAAATATCCATCTCTGCTCAAAGTGTGGAAACCCTTAGTATAGAATGAAACAACGGGTTTATAATGATAATAAAGCTAGGGCTTGCCATTCCGTGGCACGGTCCCGGTGAAATTTCAAAATATAGAAAAGTATCAGCAATAGAAGTTTAAGATTTATGAACTAACTATGGCATACGTAGAATATGATGTAAGTTCAAGGTAAAGCTATAAATAATGACGGAAATAATAATAATAATATAGTATGATTGTGTCCTTTTGGTGTACGCATGGAGAAAGTGAAAAATGCGAAGATTTTTTGAGTTGACTTCCAGTGAAATCGTTATTAAACAGTCGCGTTTCGCCAGCTTCAATAACTCACTTGCGATGGTGCAGTACAAAGAGTGCAAGTTCAACATGGGCTTTGAATCGTCCAGCTCTTGTGCGCAGATAACAGATTCCGGTGGGGCATTCTATGTTCTACAAATGCGTACAGAAAAGCAATTCCGATGGCTTTCTAAACGACTTTACTGCTTCGTTAATTTGAGATTGTGGCTTTTTCAAATTACTATTGTGATTAAGCTTTAACAACTAGGGGCACGTGTGATTTGGAACTCTCCAAATCTGGTAGGTCAAAATTTGGTTCCAGCGCAATCTCCGATACCATCCGCTGAAGACCTTGAGCACCTAAAGTCTTTCTTCATATTTCAAGATTAGAAGACTGCTTAACATTATTGGTTTTTTGACGTCAAGTTACCTCCAAGGCGGTGAGATTTCTTCTTAGCCACGACTGCCAGACCTGTATTGCGTATTCGACCTGATTCGAAAATCCACTGTCGTTTTGTATTTAACCACCCAGATGCATCTCGAAAGAAGACTTTGGAAGCTCCTGGTTGCTGAATTCCTAGGAGTATAACAACTTTTGTCGTAAATGAATTTCACATTTTTCCACATTGAATTGAAGTATATTCTGGGTTAACATCGCCTATTTATTATTCAGATCAGCTTGGAGTACTATGAGAACATTAAGCGTTTCGATCACTTCTACAACTTGATGTCATCGATAAAAAGCAGGTAATTCGATAATATGGAGCGTGTGATCTCATTAAAATAAGTGCAAAATAACCGCGGTCTAGGTAACGATCCCTGTCGCACTTCAAGTTCAAATCCAATGGGAGCTGAATGGGATTAACTCATTTGATATTCTAAGCGCCTGTGTAAAAGCAAACACCTGATCCATCCAATGAAAGGCTCAACAAGCCCAAGTGCTAGCGTTTGACGAGCGAAAATTCATGGACTAACCGATTGTACGCCCTGGAGAAGAAGGAAAATAAAATCAGCTCCATGACCAGAATCGAATTCATCATACCAGATTAATCGGGCTAATGTTAGATTTGTACTGCAAGAACGATTTCATCGGAAGCCATGTAGTTCCCGCGGCAGGTAGTAAAATCCTTCTAGATAAACCGTTAAAGAATAAAAAATAATACATTACAGGACTACGATAAAAAGTTGATAGGATTATGGAAAAGAAATTGGTAGCTTTGGAATGAACGAATCCATATTGAATACGATTAAATAACTGAGAGGACGAATATTGGCCGATGCTAGCATTTAGTAATATCTCGTCAATATCAATTCATTGACAGGGAAATCCTTTTATATGTCTAATAAAGCACAGCCAAGTCAAGCAAGTTTATGGTTGTTGTCATTGATGCTGGAAATAGGACCACGTCAATCACATGTTGATAACTAATTGCTTTAGAACACACAAGGCTGGTCTGACTCGACTTAGTGCGACGGACTTGGCAAATCGCATAAGGCGTGAATTAGTGTGACGCAATAAGATCCGGAACGCCGATAAGGGATTGACCCGGTGACAAGTCGCCAAAATGAGCCTGTTAATGGGGGACGCTGGAGGCTTACGCGAGCACGTATCGTCGGAGATGGATTGTGTAACTTCTCGCTGAACCCAGTTTGGTAAGCGCTCCTTTACTTTGGAATCTAAAGCCCGTTTCGTTCTGGCAATGTAAGCAATCCTGCAGTTACACACGAATTAAGCATTACAATGTGATTTGGCGCCCAAAGATTTAATCTTCTGTTACTGTAGGTAAGCGCAACTATGGGGTTACGTTGATTAATACCGACTCCGCAGCACCATACGTAGGCTGAATGGCCGAGACAGTGCGTTTGGTTGTCCTTTAAGCTGCCTTGTCACACTGTACTTTAGATCGATGTACAACTTTTTCTTTGGGGCTGTCAACAGAATTTCTTTGAGCGGTCTAACCTGGCTATGTTTTCTTTGAATCGCTTTGGGTAGCCATTCTCCATAAGCGTTTTTGTGATGCGCTCAAACTCGTCAGGCTGACAATCGTTAGATTAGATACGTCTGGCCCGAGTGAATAATTTTTACTAGCGCGCGCTTGTGTGCCATCGGTGAAATGTAGACATTGGCAGGACCACTCTGGCGTCCGGTATACAGATCGCTTAATCAGCCCATTATCCTCGCAACTCATCAGAACGTCGAGATAAGGAAAATGCTCATTGGATTCAAATGCAATAGTCAACTTCAGTTTGGCGTGAACATTATTAAGTAAGTATACTTATTCTTCGATTTGCATCTTCGTTGAACCAAAAACAAGGATATGGTCTACATCTCGTTAGTAATAAGGCAACTGAGAAATCTCTCGACTTAGTTACTTCTCAAGCATCAGCATGAAAAATCAGCCAGTACCGGGCCCAACGGGCTACCCATGATCACTCCATCAATTTGCGATATAAGATGTGTTGGAATCAGAAAGCAACATTCTCTGTGCAAAATAATAGGGACTGGCTCAGCAGGTTTGCCGGTATTGATAGACAGAAATTCTCCTCTTAAATCTGGTGGCAAATGTAACCAGCGATGTTCAGTTCAATAGAAATGCAGATAGTACGGTTAATGGCGCGTTTTAACTCCTAGCACGTCAATTTGAGTGTTCTCTGCGTAGTAGAACAACGGAACTGTCTTCCATATTTGGATGTTCTTATCAGCCGCAGGGAGGACGGACTGGTTAAAGGTCTGTCTATCTAAAAACAACGTGTTCGGGACAGTATCTGCATTTTAGCTGCTTTACGAAAATGCGGCACAACCGAACGCTTGTGAAGACCCCGTTTAGTCGCGCCAGACAAATATGCTCGACCGATTGTCTAGCCGATGAATTAGAGCTAATTAACAACACTTTACTTCCTAATGGCTACTCTCACAAATTTAACCGGAAGCACAGCGAAATCCGTGAAATGAAAGTTGATGTACCTAATGTGCCTAAGAAAAAGATATTCTTAGAGCTGTTCTTTAAGTGTGACATTGCATCCTTGAGGACCAGAAAATGTCGGATTTCTGCCACACAGAGCACTTCCTGTGTTGCCGAAGCTGTAATAATCGACCGAACTCATAAGCTACATTTGCCTCCACTAAAGGAAACTCAGACTATGGGCGCCAACTTCCACTGCTATATAAATGCGTATATATCTGCAGGGATAGGTACATAGGAAGAATAAATAGAACACTGGTTTTCCGAGTAAAGGAGAATGTACCAAAATGGGTTCAAAGCGGGCTTACTCAGCAAGCAAGCCCAAATCAGACTACGTGTGTACGCAGGCAGCCAGCATCTTCGATCAGCAGGCACTTGTTGACATCAGGTCACCGAATTGAGGTCAACAAAGCGTTTAGAATCAGTCTTAGCCATACTAATTTCCGGCTCCTCGGGTTTTGCCGAGGCGATTGCCATTAATCGAATTAAGCCAGTGATTTGTGATCCAAAACCTTTATCAATCAACCTCAGGCTGCCATGGTTGTAGAAGAAAGATACATTAGCAAGCTCTTGTTTATGACAAATGCTCATGAATCTTTGTCCGGTTTTATTACAACCACTACCTTATTTCTGAGCTCTCGTAGCGCTTTTAAATGACGGCTTGTAAACGCATACTTTACTGGTACCATGAGGACTACGTAAGTAATGTCGGTCAGCTTATTCCTAAACCAACTGACAGCATCATGGCTGGTTGACTGCAGTTCAGCTATCAGCGTGAGAAAATTCTCAAACTGTGCTTCAACAAACAATCAATTCATAGTATTGGGAGTAATACTGTAATCGATCCCCAAGACTATTGCTACGAATTACCTAACATCAAGTTGTACATCTGACACATTCAAGACGTACTTACAGAGATCACGTGTAACGGGTTGGTCATTTGCTTCCATCATTGATTTTAGTAGGCGCTTTCTGCAAGTATCATTTGTGAGATCGATAAGTCTCTGACAAACTATTGAGAAGACAATACGGCAGCATAGGTACAGACTCTCCACAACCGGCATCAGACGAATATGTGTCTACATCAGACTTGTTAGCTTTGCCTTGGTCGTGTATAATTGCGCTGACGCAATGTGTATGTGGAGTTGTTTACAAACACTGTTCTCTGCAGCGCCAGTAGACTGCGTCGAGTGGCTGATGGGTCGCGCTATGTCTCATTTAGCTTGCAACTAATTACAGTCTGCCACAGTTTCCCATGACTTAGTGTCCCAAGTTACTGGCGATCATGGGTTTGCTCCTGATGGTACAGGAGGCGTCGCACCAGCTGAGTGAATGGACTATCTGGTCCTTATCGGAATGGTAGCCAGATTTATTAGCTTGCGAATTGCTTGGAGGAATCAGTAAAATAGTAGCAAGTGGATGCATAACTTTTGCTTTTAAACAAAACGTTATTTGACAGGCTGTGTTGGTATGAAATTATATTTAAGCCAGAAAGTTCATTAGTTCTAATATCAACTATAAAAATGTAGCAATATCCCAAATATAAGCTGATATTAATACTACTTAGCATGTGTCTCGCTTAACCAGTTTTGTCCAGATAGTATATTATATGTCTAAGGTATTTTTGGTAAAAAATATAGGAAATTCCTTGGTGAATTTACCGGATGCTCACCAAAAATCTGAAATATAAGTAGAAGAGGAAGTATACAGAAAGTAGTAACACAAAAATAAACATTCACTTTTGAAGTTAACATACACAGCCGCATAATTGATCAGGCTAAGTAATGCTATGCAGCTGACCGACAAATAGCTCATGCACTAGTTTATACACACATAATGGCAAAATGGAGTAATCAGATCGAGTGTCCTTGAGACATTTGCAGCAAAAGTGGAGAGCTCAGAATACCTCCAACACCAACCGAACTAACTGTGCAACCAAAATTTGACTATACATAAAATATATATTTTTATCAATAAAGCGAACTTTGAAGCAAACCATTATGGGAGTTGTGAAAATACGGAGAAATCTCAATGCGGCAGTTTGTGACGAAGGTCATTACTCTTATTTTCCGGATGCAATAACTCTGTATTATAAATTTAGGACCAGGAAATAAAATGTATTCTAAAAATCTACCGAGTGGTTTGCGACTCCAAGGTGCGCTCTACTTAGTTTGTCAATAACCCAAGTTGTTATTTTGCTGTCAGATTCCGATTATGATATGGGTATATATTTCATTTGTTGATATGCATAAGTGAACCAAGCCAAATCAAGATCATTTGACTCTAGCAGTTCTCTGTCAACAACGACTGTGTTTGCGTACAGAATATATATATGCCCTCACGATTCCGTCAACTTACTTCGCGCAGAAAAGAAAGGCACTGAGCACGGCGCCTAAAAGACTGTTTGGTAATCTTACAACTTCAGTACATTTTTAGGTTCTCAAATGTAGAATGTTCCGAAGTGGACAGAAGAGAGCACTAGTAGGCGAAATATCAAAATTCGTAGAAAACTGCAATAAAAAAGTTTGCTAAGCTGTGTGCTTATTGTAGTTTCCCATACAATATTAGCAAGCATAACATGTTGGCAAGTATTGACATAGCCACTTAGGTAACTGAAAATGTTGTGTTTTAAGACACCTAAATTGCACGTTTGTTACATCAGTACACTCTTTGTTTGGGATGTCGAGTCAGCGAAATTATTGTAGTTATATTCCGATGTAATGGAGCAATATTAATATGGACCACAAGGAAACGGTTGACCGAAGTTATAAAAGTACGTTTCCGCAGCTTAATCAAAAAGCAATAAATGTAACTTGTCAACGGCTTGTAGCGTTACACTGCACGACGAGGTTCAATTTTTTTTAAAATATTCATGTAGTTATGATCAGCATTATATTTGGTAACTCATCTTAATGCTTGTTTTGCACGGGGCAATCTACATGGCATTATGATATGAGATACAAGGAAATAGGCTGCATGACGACCTTATCCTTATACAATGTCAATAGTAATGATAAACACAAACAATCAGGTTTTTTAGCCTGCTTTTATAACTAAGATTATGACATTTGCGCAGCAAAGAAATATATCGCTGAGCAGCTAGTCATTATGTCGTCTGTTAGGACATGTCATTAATGTCCTCAACTATTATAGCACTGATTCAGAATTATCGCTAGAATACATTTGCCATAAAGTGTATTTCGTTTGTAAGCTTGACAGAAACTTGCACAGTGAACTCAGCATTTCTATATAACTTCATTTTCTGTTATCCACCTAGTTTCAGTCACAGCTTTAAGTCAGTCTATTTTATTTATGTAACGGTTTGAATGCACCGGTTTCCTTACATAATTCACTAACCTGGAATAATATATATAAGCTTGATGGTGTTAAATGACAATTCGACGAATTCAGACCACATAGGAAACCGGCAGATAATTAACTGAGTGAGTTAGAGTCCTTAGGAGTTTTTGTCGCTATCCAACTATTCAGATACTTAAAAAGTTATTATACATCATTCATATTAATGTGTAACCAAATTTAGACGAGTATATATGTACTGCTTTTGTTGGATCTCTTTACGGAATTCGTTGTTCGATAGATGCAATAAACCACCCAAACTACACATCCTATGCTTAAAGATAATATCGTCAAGTCGAATGCGTTGCTGAAATCAAAGTAAGCCAGGTTGACGTAATTCCCCCGGTTCATTGCTTTGACCAATACGTCTCATTACTATGATGTCGCCTGTGCATCAGCGGGGTTTCATATTACCCCACTTAATTTGAGATAGTCTGGATTACAGCAACTGCGGAAGCTTCTTATTCCCTACTGGCTCAAGTCTTATTGGCAATATAAATTAAATTAAATTAGCTGATCTTGTTACACAAAATAGCGCTTTTTTGTGGTATTATACTTATAAACTGTCCAAGTTATGTCAAGAAACTACGACTACGGAACTAACAGTTGTAGTAATGGGGAAAGTTTTGCGGTAGCGAAGCAGCCCCTGGCAACAAAACTTTTGATATTTTACCGCTGTTTGGTAGAGAGGAAGAAGTTGCGTTTTAAAACCCATAATGTTATGGATACCACGCCATTAACTGCACTAATCCTTCAAGCCTCACAATATATGCACCCCTACTGAGTGCAAAAAGCTTACCGACAAGAATCATATATTATCAATGTGTACGTCACAGTCTTGTGTACCGAATTAATTGATCTCACCCCAATGTAAATTATCTTAACGCGGCTTACTAGTGGTCAGCAGGGAAAATGGTCAAGTTTCACGCCGCCAAATGCAAAAAAATTAGCAGGCACCATCAGTGCAAATGTGAATATGGACTAAGCAGAATATTAGCCAGAGCACTTACTTTAAAATTGATTTGGGTTGCTCACGCAGGTCTATCTAGCATGCTCCATACGGACTGAAATGACAGTAAAAATGACAGAAAAAACATGGAAATAATGGGGAGGAAGTTTGGCCTGCGTTACTCCACATTATTCCCAAATATCAAACGCCCACTTGAGGCCACATATAGCTTACAGCATCCATATCTGGCAAACGTTGTCTAAACATGGCCCAAAATCTCTAAAGATTCCACAGCGTACGGGGACTAAATGCGACAAGGGATGCCAACTTTTACTATTTATTCTAATG
>CALYDF020002091.1:0-85300 GCA_944474145.2 Dicrocoelium dendriticum | reverse complement strand
GGCATTGTAAGATGCGTTCTCAACTATAATTTTGACTGCAGGGTAACAGTTGCTTAGTGCTAACATTAGTTGTTCTGCTCGAACGGCAGTGTGTACAACGACAAAAGTACCATTCATGTCGCGCCTATGTGGATGTACGTAGTGTATATCACAGCCTGATGACCTCTGTATGCAATATATATAATCCGCGAAGTTTATGCAAAAGGCTGACAAAAATATGCGAGACAGCGGAATTCAGATTATCTTGTCGAAATATTTGTTTCTTTATTGCGCTTTTGACACTGACAGTTGTTCGTTGTCTAGTTCAGCCTACCGTGCTCGAAATACTAACAGTCTTAGTCGAGACTAGCAAACTACTGTCCCCATCTTCAACGTACCGACTAGATAAGCAAGAGGAGAAGTATTCACTGAATGCCAAACAGGATGAATTTTGTAGTGTCGTGGGTGAGCAAAGTGAAACAAGCGTGCTCTCAGGTCAAGTTGGCAGAGAAAGCTGCATGGCAACCAGCGCTACAGCATATCCAAAAACAGAACCTCAGATAACCGAAACTTATTTGATGTGGTATTAAACAGGGAAAACAACATTTCATGATATTTAGACTAAGTAAGAATACCAGGATTAACCGATCAAAGAATCCTGTATTACGCATTAGGTTTTATGAAGGAATTGTTGATTGATTCAAAATTATAATTTTTTTTGCATATGGTTGTCGTTGTAGTTAGGATTGTGCAATTACGGTAGAAGTTGTATGTGCAGTCTCCAAAATTGTAGCAGAACCACCTTCCTTTATCTGTGTCTGCCACCTTTGTGGAAGGGTGAAATAATTATGCCCGGTTCAGAACTGCTTCGGTCACACTCCGCCTAGTACACTATGTTCCTTTGAGCGAAACCCAAAAACGCAAACAAAATCCAAGTGACTTCCGTTAGCAACAAGACGTAAAATCTATCCTTGTTCACAGTGTCTCCGAGCTCCAGACACTTAGCGTGATAGAGGCTAAAGCGCGTGACTAAGATGAATGGCGCATTATTCGTGAAGTGCTCTCACTTGAAAATCTTATCGCTAATTCGATACCAACATTACCGCTATCACTTAAATACAAAGGGTGTGGTCCCCGAGTGATGAAACTATCATTGCATTCAGAACTGATGGCAGAACATGTGATCAAAATGTGGCACAGAAAGCGTAAATTGCTGCCATCCGAAATACGTATAAAAGCGATAGGCACCGAATCACAGATGGACACCTCAAAACTGAGCAAGCAACTTACGAATACAATAATGACACCGATTAGTTCAGCAGATTGACAAAGTCAGAACACACCGACAGCTGAAGGAAGACAGAATTAACACGTATTACTAGCACTGATAGCTCCATACAACAACCTGAACTGCCTCTAGGGCGTGCGTTATCTGTCCTACGAAAAATACGACCGGCAGCCGTCCATTCAAGGTTCACCTTCTTGTATACCAATGTACAAGGTCTTCTGAGCAAGATAAGTCAGGTCTCCACGCCTCGGGACCTAGTTATGGTCACTGAAACACGGCAGAACACGGGGATCACGGATGCTGTGATTGCACTGCCCGGCATGACTTCCAGACGAAACGATCGACCTAGCAGAGTAGGGTGTGCTCCGGTATTTTGATCTGACCTGCATGTTGATATCATTGAGGACCAAGATACGGAATTCCTCGATTCGCTTTGGTGTCGTATGCACCTAAGACGTGGTGATGTGCGTTTACTGGCGATAATTTACCACCCTCTAATGTCCAACTTAGAAATGGATCAGCGCCTAGCTTCTGTGGTGAAACGAGTCCTGGTAGGACCATACAGTCACATGCTTCTGGTGGGGGAATTCAACCTGCACGCAATCGAAGTTATAGCATCGCACAGCAAACAATTCAAGGCTGATTTGCAAGAGGTGATCTTCGATGTACTATTGTACAATCATGTCACCGCTTCCCAGTGGTTCCGAACGGGCGACGCGCCCTATGTTTTAGACATTGTGCTTTCTACAGAAGAACTAATGGTCGACACTGTGAGCGTAGATGCACCACTTGGTCGTAGCGGTCATGAGATTTTGCTGTTGGTAGTCTGAGTACATCAGTGCGAACAACATGGAAACCTATGTCGTTACACATTACGATATCCTGTATAACCTTGTTCAAGAAACCGACTGATCCTTCCTGAACCAGAAGCCGCCCGATGTTAACTGGATGTTGTTCTTCACCCAATTCACTGAGCTAGTATCAAAGGCGTCAGAAACCAAGAGCTTTCGCTCGACGCAAGGGAATTTCATCCTGAAGAGCAGTACTAGGAAATGCATAGACTTAAGGGATTCAGCCTGGCGCATTTACAAAGTCTCACCAAGTAACCTGACCTGGGGTGCTTACACAACTCAACAAAACCACTGCATCAAGTTGATCCACGAAGACAAACTCCAGCATCAACAGAAATTAGCGGCAAAATTCAGTACAAATATCAAGTTGCTGTATAAACACGTCAACAAGCTCCGCAGATTGAATCGCGGCATCCCGGTTTTACGTGCAACAGATGGTCTTGCACAAACCGCACAAGATGTAGTCAACGTGCTTAGCCAACCCTTCATCCATCCTTTCCGGTGTGAGTCATCATTTCCTCCGCTTTTGACAGCTTCCATCGCCCCCAGGCTTAAACCACGTATTGTTCACGGCAGTCAATGTGATGAAAATGCTAATGCAGAGCTTGTTTGTCGTGAACGACATCAAACCGAAGGCAATCAAAACAGCCGTCATGAGACTTGCCGAAACACTAGCTCGGTTCTCTCAACCTTGTCTCGACAAAACGCAGGTTAACACATTGTGGAAACATGGACTAGTTACTCCTATTTACAAAAGGGATAATCGTTCGGAGTCCTCGAACTACCGTCCAAGTACTCTCCTCCTAGTATTATCGAAGTAATTGAACGTATAATTGCAGAGGCCCTCATGGAATATCACGAGAGCAACGACATCCTAGTGTCACAGCAACAAGGATTCCGCTAAAGTCGGTTCGGCGCTACCAATGCTGCTAGCCCGAGCAACCTGGACGGAGTCAGCTGATGCTAGATTGGGAGTCGACGTTGTCTACCTGTACTTCTCGCAAGCGCTCGATCGTTTGGACCATGGGAATCTCCTTTATAAACCTCGCCGCTATGGAATCGTTGACACTATACTCGGTGAGATCGGCTACTTCCTCCCTCAAAGTCGGCTGAATATGAGAGTCGGCAGCTCCATTTCCGACGCAATTGTCGTCCAGTTTGGCCTGACCAAGGATCGGTAAAAAGGCTACGGTAATTCCTAACAAACATTAACAATATTGTCAGAGCACTGCAACGGAATTTCTTAATATTTGCAGCTAATTTTAAAATTTGTTATGATATCAGGACGTCGAATGATCACATGGCATTGCAGAGCGATCTCGACAGGGCTTATGCGTGGTCATCCGATAATTGACTCGACTTGCGTACCAGCATTTACAACCTGGTTCCCAAGAAAACGACCGCAAATTGATCGTGCAGTAGAATACTGGTTGCACGTGACAGGCTGAGAAGGCAACCAAAATATCCAGTCATAATCTTGGATTCTTACGGAGTACTTACGGGAATTTTCAGCCATCAATCTTTCCGCAAACGCTGAACGCCTACGCTAGGCCTCAGGTGGAATAGGCGATCCATGCCTCGCGTCCATGGCGCAAGCTCGACGTTGATGAACTTGAAGCTCAAAACCGTGGAGCGACCAAACTCGTTAAAGGAATGTTTCATCTCTCCTACCAACGCAGACTGCATATCAAAAAATTGTACAGTGTTGAATATCGACGTCATCGAGGAGACCTAATCATGTTTTAATTAATAATTGCGTACCCAAATTACCTATGTCACAATCTGTTGCAGCTGAGCCAAAATACTAACCTGATAGACCATCAGCTCACACTGGCTAAACAATACAGTCTGCTTGATTGTCGACGAAACGTTTTCTCCCTCTGTGTCCCGTGCCTGAAATGCCCTTCCGAATCAGGAGATACTTGCCCCTACATTAACGCTATTCAAAAGCACCTTCATGAAACTCTTTCCAACTTGCATTGCTTGATATAGTCCGTTCCACTTGGAGGACGAAATAACGAAATGTGCATAATGGCTCTCTCCGCAAATTTGCGCTGAGGATATATGCAGAAGTGTCCATGTGAGTAGGTTGGATATATCAAAACTGAATTAATACAACATATTATATATATATATATATATATATATATATATATATTCTGTCAACTGAACCAACATACGAGTAAGCGCTGTCTTTGCTTAGTTTATTTCTAGCGCCCTTAATGAAATATAATAGCACTTTATACCACTTTGCGTTTGCACATCCCATTCCCACTTCAAACTACCGTTATGCAGTAGGGCATTTAAATCGGTAGACGCTTAAAATAATGATTCATTAATTCGATGATGCTTTTAATTTTTATGTTTCCTCGAAAATCCAGTCTACTTGAAAAGCACATGCTTGTTCGCCCGTACTAATTCATTGTTCGTTTTTCATTGGTCAATACCCAGGATAGCAGAGTGGAATAACTGAGGGTGACACCAGTTGTGGACGAAATCAGTTCCACTGCACTCAGAGGACGACACGAACACACAACTACGGACGCGAATGACAAACGGAACGGTCCAAAGCTTGAAGGATGCAACCGTCTAAACCAGGCTTGAGTGTCTTCCCCAAGTAGGCCAGCACGGTACTCCTGGTGTTCACCAAAACAAGTGATGTGCCATAGGAGGGTTGTTGCCGTGCCGGAGGCTTAATAACCAGACAATCAATTTCGTCACGCAGCCGCAGCGAATACGTGAAAGGATTGTCTGGAAATCAGGACAGATGCTTACCTGCTCTGAGCTGCAGGACATGGCTGCATCGTTAGCGGAGTACCCCTGCAACATGTGCCTGTCTGAGTACTGGGATTGTCTGAGTGCTACTGAATACGT
Source organism: Dicrocoelium dendriticum (assembly GCA_944474145.2). Lineage (NCBI taxonomy): Eukaryota > Metazoa > Platyhelminthes > Trematoda > Plagiorchiida > Dicrocoeliidae > Dicrocoelium > Dicrocoelium dendriticum. Next base: position 80,308 of record CALYDF020002091.1, on the reverse strand, counting down.
ATTCGTTTCCAATAAGTGCAACTGACTTAGCAGAATTTGTCGTGCAATAACCGTGTCTGTACATTCGGTGTCTATTTGATTGCTACTTACTGTACGCTGATTGCATATTAATTCCACAATAACTGAGCTTGTCTACAGTTCTTTGTCTTCTACCACTTACTAATGCTCGTTAGCTGTGAGTTGTTAGTAGGATACACATAACGTCTGCATAAAGTTAATATTAGAGAGAGATAGCCGGTGGGTGATCAAAAGCTTATGCGCTTAAACATCAGGAAAACTAACGCAGTGAGTTAAGCCTATTGTTGCTTAACCTCCAACCGGTCATATCGCATAAATGACTGGCAAATATTCGTAGCACCGCTGCGATGACATTATTCGGATACAATGTGATATAAATGCGGCATGGGAATAGCAGCGGATGATTTGCATGAATAGATAAATGCGTGCATATGCAGCATTTGCCATGTAACACGAGAAACAAGCCACTTGCATAAAAAGCACCAGCCTTACGCCTGCTAGCACCTGAAAGAAAATTAACCGGTTTGTTATGATTTGACCACTCTGTAGCAACTTCACAAACAAGCTAACGAATTACATGCATGCCGTTGGAAAACCGCATTTCTAATGAAAACTAAAGTCTTTCATTTGCGCACAAGCCGTCGTATCTACTGCAGCATCCTAAATAGATGAATAAGTCATTGAACAAACAATTAGCCCAGCGCTGCGGAATGTCCCCATTGCATCTTTTGGTCTGTCATACCTTCCTCGTAAATGGAAATACTTTGAACGCTTGTTATATGTTTAAATGGTACTTACGTTTATTTCTAATTGATGTCTCGTACGCAACATTGCGTTATTATTATTATATTATTATTATTATATTATTATTATATGATAAACCATTCTCACAGTTAGGTCGCGTATATTAGAGGTGTTCAGTTGGGTTTGATGAGCATTAGGTGAGTCACACAAACGCATGCACACTGCCGCACAAACCAATGAATGATCGGTTTCAACGTATATTGTCGAATATGGCAGGCAATCCCGTATGCTGCCAAGTCATCTGCGACTTATTAATGTGGGATTAATTTGTGGCCAGGGCTTTTGATGATGGAAGATGCTAGGTAGTACAGTGGTTTCAAAAATGATAAATGCTCATGCTGCAATGAATATGTTGGTCGTATGCACAAAGGCTAAGCAGTCTTACTCAGGCTTAAATGCGAATATCATTATATCCATATATTTCCCCGAGGTGGCGTATACGTGACAGCAAATGACGGACAGGTGAGTTAAAGTTTCCAGTAATAACAATGATATTTGTTTCAAGCACACTAATGAACCAGAGATAAATCCATGAAACATGCAAGCTAGCAAAACTCTTCAGTGCAGACAAGATGCTTTGACTCATGACTGCACAACCAGTAATTTGTTATCGCCTGACGGTACACTGATACAATCCGATTACAGGCACAAAATGTTGCCACACAAACTGTGTTTGCGAACGACTTACTCCTTTACTTGGTTAATAGTGAATAATTGGCTGCAACTAAAATGCCATATCACAACGCCCTCACTGCAAAATCATACAGGTTATACTGATGACAGCATTATTAAAGTGTGCGTTATGTACGCGAAAAAGCCCCCGCCGCATTTATTGCTGTCCCCAAATGCCAGCATTCTCTACCATACATCAAAGGTTACCAGTTGATGGTAAGCATATCTGCCAATTTATTCGGAATAACGCAGCATGATGAGGTTACCTCGCAACTTTTCCAACTAGTCAACATCCGTGGCATGCCCAGTTGGGAAAGATGTCCAACAGCTTTTAAAGGAAAGACGTCACTTCTGATGACAGTACGCGCTGTATCATATATTTAGTACCGTTTTCCTAAGCTACATCAACTCTACACTTGAATTACAAGCTATAGAAAAATAACGGCAAAAAGGAGTGAACCCGCGACATGTGGTAAATTGATGACTGCGACAGACAGTCTGACGAGAACGAATGTCTTTATCGTGGTAACATCGTCACTGGAAAGCTAAGGTGAAGATAACTAAGTGGTTTACGTTACTTTCGGCAACGCAAAGCACATTTCATGTTTGCCGAACAGATATTTTCAAATATATCCTTTTGTAGTACATCGCTTTACACTTTCCCATTCATTTTGCTACATATTATTGTGCTTGCAACCTGGGTTGAATTGAAAGGTAGTTGTGGAAGCTGCCAAGCAGGAGACATGGGTTGTCAGTCGTACACCGCATTCGCCTATCGGTGCATGGTTGGGGCGCTAGGTGGAAAAACCTTGGTAAAAATTGTGTACACAAGTGGTCCACGCACTCACCGAAGCTCGGTGAGCGACCTGGATTTTAAAGAACTGTATTTTGCTTGCGGGGCATCATTTGCAGATGCAGGTAACTACGCTTGAAACATATAGCAAGCAATTACGGAATTTCCGCTTGCGAGGGAATTATGACAGACTAATAGATGCAATACCGACATTTCTTAGCGCTGTGCCATTTGTATGTAAAATAATTAAAAGTAAACATTTATTCTTTGAAAATGCGTGGCACAGAACTATTAAGTGATCTGGTCAACTTGTACAACAGGATCACACAAGTATATTTACGTAGGGTTTTAATAATGCGACAATTAGGGGATATAACGTACTTCAAGTGTATCCCAGGGCCATTCTCCTATTCACACTTTGTCGTCAACCAACCAGGTTCGAAACCGAAAACCTCCTCTCCAATACGCTGTGCACCTTTAATGGATAAAACACTGTGGAACAACCGTGTTGTAAAGAACACTGATAGCATAACCTTAGGTGGCATCTATACGGGTTTTTCCTAAGCACAATAAAAACACCGCAATTTTAAACGTTCCGCCAAACGCTGTCACCAATGAAAACCTGCAGACAATCGGCTTATCACCAACCATGCAGCATTTGAATATGCAACCTGTTCACTCCGTAACCTGTGAGCCACTTGCTAGTGAAATTCACGTAGCTGAGAAATACTGACACGACCAAAATGTCCGCGAAAATCCTCAACATGTATATAGTCTTAACAGACAGGTAGCTTATGTGCAACACCCACAAAACTGTAATCTCACAGCGGGTGGAAATTTTCCCTGTATTTCGCCCTTCCGAAAGTTTTGGAGGTCCAGTCTCGTTTTACCCGCCACACCCCAAATGGCACTAATTCCACAAGTTGTATATCCTCCGTACCCATCACCTCCAACCCACTCTTTCCAAATACCACCTCGTTGGGGCCCCGTACCTGGATTCCTGTAGACCACCCAACGGATAACATGACACTACACTTACTGTAAATTGACTCTTATTCATTATTATATAAAACCCACTCCCTTCGTAATATCCTCCACCTTTCTTCTCCTGATATAGTGTTGATAACAGAAACGCGGTGTTCAGCGTAGACACCAGACACATTGTTCGGATAGTGGGTTATAAAGCTTTTGGTAAAGACCGCCTTTATGGTAGAGGTAGTGGCTGCATAATATACGTCAATGTACTTGGTTCTTCCTCTGGATGAATCACCCCTACGGAAATTTCCTGATTCGGTGTGAATGTCAATTGATATTCATCCAACAAATCTTTGACTAGATTTGCTTTTACAGACACTCATTATCTGAATTCACGGTAACCGGTGACTTGATAGACGCCTTTTCTTTTAATTCCGACCTCTTATAAACTAATAAGATAATCGCTTGGGGTTTTAATATGAACGAAAACCCATGGTTGCTAAACAATGAACCACAAAGCACGATACTTTTATGTCTACTTTTGGTCGACTGGGATGGGTACAGCACGTCAAAGAGCCTACTCTGTCTCGTAACACACTTGATCTAATTTTTTCTATGAGATGTTCACATGTGTCCACATACATCAGTGATAGGCTGCCGTGTGGTGATCATAACATCCTTAGTTGTTCTTTCCAAATTCTTTTTAAAATGTTGTAATAAGTGATCAAATACCACCCATAACCGATCGCGCTATCATATGTTCGATCTTCGATAACAACTTCATGTCTATTTGTTGCACTACTGGGAGGGAGGATCCTCAACTCAAACTGATACACAAAGGCAGTAACACACTCCCAACCGTTAAATTCACAATTAGTGACATATGTCTCTAACTCAGATTAGTTCAGACATCATGCTTACCAGGCCCTGACGACATCCCGCCAATTCTAGTCATGCACGGAGGTCCAGATATCCACCTGCTTTTGCTTAATGTCTTTACACATTCCACGCCCAATGTGGAATACCCTTTGCACTGAAAATAATCAACTATAGAACTGCAACACAAAAGCGGATCTATGCATGGTGTAAACAATTGCTGCCCAACCCCCCACACATCTATTATCTCTAGAATTATGGACAGGTTAGTTAAAGAACGCAGAATAGAATATTTGAGTTCTATAAGTCTTCTCAGTAAACATCGGAACAGTTTTTTTAAAGGTAGGTCTTGCATCACCTGTCAGTTAAATTATCTTGATAATGAAACTAGAGCAAGAAAAGCCGTAAATACCATCTTTGGAATATTCCTTAATATATAAAAAGCTTTCGAGTTGTCCCAAACAACTTGTTGTTGCGGAAGCTTATGTCCTACGGTATCACAAAAAGCTTTGCGTTTGATTGCCCTCCTACCTCGAGGGTACAACTAATCGTTATCATAATCACTAACGCTACATGAGATATTTGAAGTGATGCTTCGATGCCATGCAAACATGATGACAAATATAATGCATATTAATAAGAGGAAGAGAATGGAGACTTACTTGAACACCTTAATGCCATAAGCAAACCTTCAGGGGCATGGCGCCTGCACTTTTGTAGACGACATACCGTCACAAACAGCGGGCTATCAGGCAAAGATGAGGCGACATCGGTAAGACAGCTTCCATGCGGTTTTTACTGGCCCGGCGTCATAAGCAGGCATTATTCCGCAGATAACTCAGCAGCAAACACACTTTAAACAGGTAATCCGCTTAGGAAACGCCAGCAGACACGCCACTGGTGTTGGTTGCGGGCCATGATGTTAAGGTCTCGAGCCAAGCCCAAGAAGAATCGCATGGACTCATGCCATATTGGCAAGATGGACCAACGGCATCCACTTTGGTCGTCAGTGACTTCATTTCCCGCTGCCAAGTCAACTTCTGTCCATCTCGAGCCTTGCACCACCCTACACCTGATATATTAAACAAAGCCCTTCTAGTTAATCGATGATCAGGAATACGTAACATGCATCCAAGCCAACGCAATTTATTCAATGCTATCTGTTGTTCTAGGGATAAAGAATGATTATCGCCACCTATTATTCGACTATGCACATCATTGTTGCGGACACGCTGTTGCCATCCGACACCAGCAATTTTCGCAGACAACGATGATCAAATACTTGCAAGTGCCTCAGATCTTCAGACCGAAGTGGCTAAATCTCAGTCTGATTGATCAAAAAGGCCCTGATTACACCCCTGTATTCACGGCCTTTTAGACGAAGGGAGGCCACTTCTGTCGCCAAAAATGCCGCAGTTTCAAAAAGGCAGCCCTGGCCTTGGCAATGCGTGAGCTGACACCAGTTTCTAAGCGCGTGTCGTTGCTGACGCAGCTGCCAAGGTAAATGAATTAAACAATCACCTCGATTTTCTCGTTACCAAGGTGCAAGTACTCATATAGCTGCTGGTCGTGCTGTAACAACACTTTGCACTTTGAAGGTGCTAAGTGCATACCAAATAATGGGACCACTATAGACAGATTATTCAGGGTTGATAGGGCCGCCGCAACATCGTCGAAAACAAGGCGGTATCGTTCGCAAAATCAATATCAACTAATTTTTCACCAGGCAATACTTAAAAGTCTACAACGTGAGATTCCGCAAGAGAACACTGTACGATAGAATCCACAACGAAATTGAACAAAAATGGGGAAATCGGACAACCCTGACGAGTGCCTCTTGTAGTCAGAAAGCTATTAGATATGCCAAGGTAGTCGCTGATGCGGTCTGTAATGTTAGAGTATAGAGCATCAAATATATCCATATATTTCGTAGGAACACCTTTCCGCGCAAGTATTTCTAACATAATCAATCGATCGACTGAATGGAACGCACGATTTAATCGTGAAACACAGCTATTGTCGGTCTGCGGTATGCGTGGCGCCGTTCTGGCAGCTGACACAAAGTGAATATTTGGTCTATTCAACCACGTCCTGGGCGGAAACTGGCCTACTCCTCTCTAAGCCAAGATTCACTTTTAACTATGAGGTGACGAACAAAAATCGAGACCAGTAATCTTGTCCCAACTCGCGTTAGGCTAATATCGTTGTCCTTAAAACAGTCTGTGCGACTGCGCTTTTTGCATATTGCCACTAATCAAATTGCGATAATAAGCCGTGACTCTCTTCCTTCCAGCTACGTTCGAATAGGGAGGTCAGTGCTTTTCTGAGGACCTCACCTTTATCCTTAATTAATGCAGGTGGGAGGGAATCTGGAGTAGTGGCACCAAAACGATCGAGGTCTGTGATCACGTTTCCGATCTCGACATCCGACAGAGGCTCTAATCAAACCGTCCATGGCACGCCCTGCATCACCTGTGTAGGAATAGCTCCGGGAACCTTGAGCCAGCATTGGTGATGTTGAAAGTGTTCCGCCCAACGACTCATACGGCACTGCTCGTTGTGTATCTCTGCACCCGTGCTGTCTCTCATTGTCTCACAGACACCTGGTTTCCTGGAAACAGTAATGCGGATCAGATGGAAGAGCTTTCAGTAATTGACTACTGCTCCTGCCTCCTCCATTGCTTGAGCGTGACTGGTCCAACAGATTTCGTTGTCAGCACAAAACCATTGTGACTCGAAAAATGAGACAGCGTACGTAGCTCTGATCAATTAATATGTACAGTCGGTTCGCGAAAACAAGTTATCACACAAACAGGTGTTAGCGAAATCATTCTGTTCAAACCCCAAGCTATTTTACAGACACGTGAATGCACTTCGAATTTTGCAGCGTGGAATCTTACCACTCAGTACAATTGGTGGATATGCACACACAACAACAAGGCGGCCAACGCCTCACGGGCCCAGTATTGGCCCATATTCCAAGGGTTACCAGCCTCAAACATTATACTTTCTTCCGTCACCACCCCATCAGTGTTATCCAGCATCAAATTCACAACGAAATTGGTTCCGAAAAAGCTACTATCGTTGCGTACACACAGCTTTCCTGGAGTGGATAACCTTCACCCTAAAGCACTGGATGTAGCAGCCATTTACTTAGCCAAACCAGCTGCCGGATTCTTTCAGAGACGTCTGTCTGATCCTACCAATTATCATCAGGTAACACTTCTCCCTGCGCTTGCCAAACTCATGGAAGCGACCTTCGCTGACGTAATGAAGGGCTACCTGGAAGGCCTCGGCGATGTAGCATTAGTATGGGTTGTTAACTTTCTCCGCGAACAGCAGTAAGAGGTTAGAGTCCGAACATCTCTGCCAGACCCTTAGCGAGTGGAGTGCGAGGATCTTGTGGGAGCCAATATCTCAAAAATTTTACTTTTCGCCGATGAGATTAAAAGTTGGTCGGCGATCAAGAGAATGTAATATCACAAGATACTCCATGTGTGACCTGTATATGACCTGGCATTGACCGGTGAGGATTTTACTGCCCTACAATGTGGTCAAGTGACACGTTGTCCACATTCGCCGTAGGCACGCCTATCTCCACAAATCTTGGTCATACGACCTGCAAACATACCCTCAGGAACTTGACTTCGGTGTGCTGGTGCAGGGCGACTTCGCTTATTCCAGAGAGTTGGAATCCATTTTAAAAGTGATACACAGCACGTGGTTAGCTTGCGGATAGCATTGGAAAGTTTGGATTCATTCGTCTTCTCTATGATGATCAATGCCTAGGTGCGTTCCCACGTCGATTACGCAATCCTTCCTTGGCACGGCTGGCTACAGCTTGGTCTTGCAGCACTCGAAACTCCCCATGCTCAAGCAACAAAATGTGTCAAGAGTTTGTGCAACCTTTCTTAACGGCAGCAATCAAAACACTCGGAGTGTTATGTGGACGCTACAGGTGGCTAAGTGAAAACCCCATATTAGTCTAACAGATACGGAACGACCCCACTTGCGCATGTCGACACCTACTGCAACTCATCACGAACATCAACTTTAGAGGCAATAGCCTGAGACTGACTCAACAACACAGCCGGTTTTTCATTAAGGCTGGACGTACCTCAGCTCTTAATGACCCAGTGCTTCCGCTACAAATAGCCACCAAAGGTCTCGGTGCCTACGTTGTTTATGTGCTCAACGACACCATGGAACTTAAGAATTTTATCCGACTGGACGAATTATTAGAAAAATGTGCCAGCGGAACAATTTAGTCGTTGGCACATTTGTGAACGAGGATAAGTATATTAGCAGAACAATTTTAGAACGATCATGTATGCTAGTGAAAGATATGTTCAAAGTGTCCGCTGGCGTTCCGCTTTCTGTACAGAAACCGCTTGATGTATTTGGCGGGCACCCTCTCCAATGGATCCGTCGTGGTCGCATGACATTCGTTCACCATATTTTCTTTAAATTGATCCAATGTACGCCGCCTTATTTTGTACACTTGCCGCCTCAGATAGCTCCATAGAAAAAATCCATAGGGTTCATATCTGGTGAGCGAGCAGGCCACTCTATTAGTCCACCGCGTCCAATCCAATGGTGAACAAATTTATCGGTGAGGTAAGCACGCACCGCTTAAGCCGAATGTGTAGCTACTACATCCTGTTGCCACCTAATGGTACTGCATGCCACTTCGGCCTCCAGCTGTGGAAGCACAAATGGCTGCGAAATTGCAAAGTACGACGACGCTAAGAAACAATAAATCACGGGCAATGCTGGTCTTCAGCAAAGCAACAATTCCCATTTCATTAATATGAATAAATATCAAAAATCCGTTCAGGGTGAAGAATGCTTTTCGGTAAACTCTCATCGGACCCAAACGGTTACATAACACTGATTGTGGAGAAGACGTCAACTCGGGCTGGGATTGACTTCTAATTAGATTGAATGATCAAAATCGATAACTTGAAACAGAGATAGAGACGGTAAACCAAGTAAACTAAATAAACATGCATACGCAAAGCTCAGTAGTTCAGAGTAATTAATTAGACAAGCTAAAAGCCAAATAACTAAGTAACAGTGTCCGTTGGCCAATGTAGTAGAGGCGGTCGTATGAATCGTTTTTGTACACACAATTCCGGCTTAAGATGGGGAATGTGCATAACCTCGGCGATAGATAAGAGCTGTTAGCGGAATCCTTGGAAGAAGTATTTAGGTAGTGAGTAAATGACTTTGAAGTCATTCGCTGAAGCTGTATGGCCACATTCAAGGAGGTGCGAGATAATTGAGCTGTCTGAAGACCTCATTTCGCCTTTGTAAAACCATACCGGGATGTGCTCACGAATCCTCTGAGATTGGTGCCGCGTCGTGAGATCCACGTATCATAAACCACAGGAGCACGAGTACTGATAAACGACCATCGGACGGGTCAACGACGGTAGTCTATCCTTCAAGGGTTTTGTAAGCAACGGTTTATTATGAAAAACAATTCCCAGGTGGGCTGAAAAACAAGTTTTTTCGACAGCATCTTTCATGCGTCTGAATAACATAACAGTTGCAGGATCCTCCTTAAAGTTTATGTGTATGAAAAGCCGTTTCTTATATGCAATGCTCCTAGGTGGCTTTTGATTGCTTTCCTTCAATTGTTTCATGATAAATTTATCAGGATAGCCATTTTCCCTGAGGGCGTTGCTGATTCACTGTAGTTTTTCATTGACGGTAGCCGGTGTACAAATACTGCGCGCCCTCAAGACGAGAGGTCTGATTAAACTCCGCTTATGCCGTAGTAGTACTGCGCTGTGGAAGTTAGTGTACTGCCCAGTCTATGTGTGCTTTCTGTGTACCTTTCTGCTGCATGATCCGTCCGAGTTACGGATAACTTCTACATCCAAGTAAGGTAACCGGTTTCCGAGTTCGTGTTCGCAAGTGAAATGGACATTCTCGTGTGCGTCATTGAAAGCTTTCGGCAACAGTTCCGCATACTTTTCGGATTTGTAAAGTACGAAGGTGTCGTCTACATACCGTATGTACATTTCGGTTTCTCAGATGTGTGAAGCAAGTGGGCCATGTTTCAATTTCGCCATGAAAATATCAGCCAGCAAAGTCTCCAAAGGAGATCCCATGGCCACTCCGTCAATCTGACGGTATATTTCACCATTGAAGGTGAACTGAACATTTAACGTGCAACGAACTAGCATCTGCTTTAGCAAATGCTCCGGAAATGTTGCGTATATGGGCAGTGGCCGAGCAAGCTTGCATACGTAATCCACAGCTTCGAGCAATGGAATGTTTGTGAACAGCGACTGGGCATCGAATGGTATCATCGTTTTGTTAACAAGGTTGCTTTCAGATATCCTCTCAGTGAATTCGAAAGTGTCTCTCACGCAGTAAGTTCAAACCAAATTCCGTAACGGCTGCAGCTTCGCGACCATCCACTGGACCAACAAATGCTGAGGGGAACCTACCATGTCCAGGATTGGACGCATAATGGCGCCTTCCTTGTGAACATTAAGGAGGCTATATAATCTCGGTAGTTGTCTGCCAGAAGACTTCAGCTTTTCCAATTCGTTCTCCGTAATAAGTTTGGCTAGGATCATTTGCCTGATGCAGTCGATTAGCTGTTTCTCTAACTCTCCTGGGTTGTCTTTTCCTGCCATGAGCCCCTGCAACTTACTCTCCTCACTGATGATGTACTGCGTTTTATAGATATAATCCAACCTATACATTAGCACTATGCAGGAGCCCTTGTCTGGCTTAGAGATTATTTATTCTTTGCTCAACCGTAGATGTTTAAGTGACTGCATTTTTTCCTTAGTAATAATAATATTACTAGACCGTTCGGGCTTAACGTTTTCGTGACAAGCATGAACAAGGCTAGATTATAGATTCTCAACTTCACTTGATAAGGTTGGAAGCAGGTCTATAGTCTGAGTAACTAGGCTTTCAAACTGAACCTCTAAAGCCGCTTAATCCATTTTTTTACATGGTATGCAAAACTTTGAACCTAATGATAATACTTTCCGCTGCGTCTGAGTTAGTAGCATAATTGAAAGTTTAAACACATATCGCTTCGGGTTATTCGGAAATGCCAACTAGGGAACATGGCTATTAAGCGTACTAACTAACCTCTTTTGTTTCCTTACGCCAATTTTCTGTTTTACCAGTTCTGCATATTCCTCAAATGGTTGGCTCAAATGTTCAGGCAGGCGTAACACCGCCGTTAATCTTTACGAAATGAACCACTCCAGCTCCGACATTTCAACGCGGATGGAATCCACATAATTGAGCGCATGTCTCTTCAAGATTTTTGCGTTTGGGTAGAGGCCACACCGCCGTATTTCCTTCCAAAAGTGTTTTGGATAGCGGTTTGCCTGCACGCATTCGTTGAGCAATTCCAATTCGACCCTGGATTCTTCCAGCCGTTGTGTTCGGTATTTGCGCTTCAGCATGAAGCCTATGGTAGATAACCAACTTCCAAATCACATCAAACTGATTGGCCGATTCCTTCACGAAATTAGGCATTTCACAGGACTGGGCGTCAATCATCTATAATTATAGTAATATTAATGAGGTATATTTCTCGTGGTACCGAGAAACCGAGCCCACAAATGGACGGATCATTTGTCCATTACAAAAACTTACCCATGTGAGACTGTCAATTGTTGGGGTTTTGACTGGGATGCGATAGGAACGCACTTCAGCCGGTTGGAACACAGCCACAGCTTCTTTTTCACTCATATGTGCCACTCGTAGGACGACTCTCTGTCTCACGATTTTATGACCATGACATCATCCCACTAATATTGCGTTCGTAGATTTCGCTTTAGGCAACCCCGGTTCTTTCATGAAACCCGTCTGTAGTGTCATCAGCATGCACCCAATCCTGCTGACTATTATGCGTCTGCATGTGTCATTTTCATATCAACGACATATAACGATGGTCTACATGCGAAAACATTCACTGTAAAGAATAGGTTTGTAATATTTAGTGCATTTTTGTCACACAACCCAGACTTACTGCGTTTAGCAAACGGCCGTCTCTTGTATCCACCCTGATCAATGATAAAATTGGATTAACGTAGCATTTATCAAGAACGTCATAGCTTTGGATATCATATTACTTGCCTTGAGCCGATTACTCATACATAGTTTACTCATCGAAGCACGTGCTTGAAATGAAACCAGCCACTGCGCAGCACATATTCAAGCCTCTCGGCGAATTCTCACATGCACTCAAACCTACTGACCCAATCATCTGCTTCCGCTAGCATTATCCATACCATTACATCCATAGGTGAGAATTTTCTGATCTTTTCTCTCTACACCCTAATTTCATTGTCCGACTGCAATGTGAATCCCTCTCTATAAGCAAAAATCCCCAAATTCGTCAAGCATGAAGGAGTGCGAACGCAAAGACTAAGTAACGTTCAGTAAACGATTTTTGTTAATGAAATACTCGCGCAATCTAATTTCGGATTAGGAGAACAGCGTAAAAGGCTTTAGGGCAGGGCTGTGGTACACATAAACTTTAGGTGTAACCTACTAATTCCAAATGCAGTACGGGCGATATAGATGAATACTAAACAACCAGCCAATTTCGTTGTGTTCGACAAGCAACGGAAGAATAGTATTTTCTAACGGCAGGATAACAGCTTACCAAAATCCACATACTGTTCTGTAAGTCAAGTAAATATATACGACTATCAGTTGGAATCAAGTATTCACCAATCTGAAGCTTGCATACGGTTATAGATGCATACACCTTGTGAGAGAAGGATTAATTGCCTTCAAGCCATTTACAGACAATGCAATTGCTAAACGATGTGCAGTTTCGGTAAAATATGCCTCTCCCACATTGCCTATAGCTGCTGCAGGCGCATGAATGACACAAGATTGATGCGAAAATGTGGTTTCCTTTGTATCAAAAATTACGATTTGCGAAATATTTACTTTCCTTGATTCACATCTTGTTCTGAAATGTCGATAATTGAATTTTTATAACCTATAAGAATGAGCTCAAATGGCCCAAGTTGAGCCGTAAGTTTTGCATTGCATTCCAGTCAGGCAGGAAAATAACAACAATCTGATAGGCTTCAAACACCGAAATTAGAATGCCCACAAATGGAATGCAATAGACTGAGCGGCGCATTGTGATAATATCACGAACCTAATGGGTTTTCTTTCCAGTAACATAAAAAGCTGAGAGCCGTATGCCCCGGAAATTCTACCCACTGTTTGTTAAGTCAGTGCCAAGTAACTACGTCGAATCAGCCACATGCGTGTATCACAGTTATGCTTCATAGATCTACTAATCAACACATTGCAAAATGTATTATCTTCCAACTGCCAGCTATTTCTAAGAAACTCACTCGTAAATATAAATACTACTGTTTAAGCAGACAAAATCTCGGGCAAAGTTGAAGTTGATATCCGCCTTGTGGATTGAAGTCAAACATAGCAACCGTTACGGAAGGCACAATAATTTGCTTGATGACACAGCAACGCCCAGTGCCAACTATGAGAAGACAGTTCAAGCCATTGCTAATACGAAGGCTACCTTCCGTTGTTGTCTACTATCAATGAGTCTGGCCAAATCACACTTAAATAGCGTCCGCGTAACTCTACCAAAATTATGCAATGTACCTACTGAACAGCCACACGCAAATTGTAAGAAAAGTTCAGGGACCAAATGTAAGACTTTCCCCATAGGAATTTAGATCGCGCTTGTGAAACTCGGTCCTACATTTTATTTTGATTAGTATACAGGAATTGTGGATTGCAACTAGCAACTTAACGGCAGTAATAGTGGTAATTTGAAATAAACTTTAAGGACGTACCACCTGTATTGCTATCAGTATAGATCGATGAGCAAGATTTTGTTAGACTTTAAGAAGTAGTAATCTGTGCGAGACCTCGGTCGTGTTTATGTGTCATCCCCGATAGTTAACAATGTAAATCAACATTGCCCGCAAAAAAATTAAGCACAATAATTTCGAACGGGATCAATTCCGCAAGTTGATTGCTCCCATTGAATGATCACCTTGTCTCTGTTTCTATGCACACCTGTACATGACGCGTATGCTTCCTACGTATGCATCGGAATTAGTCAATTCTATCCTTCTACATCATTCAGAATATTCTAGTACTACACGCAGCCACTTCATGAATATTGGCGCCGCCACAGCTGGCCTAGTTTGGTAGTAGCATCTGCTGTCTGAGTACGAGTAATAGGATACGTGAGTGCTGTACCCGAACCTGACCATGGTTCCATTGGCCTGCCCTTTTCTGACTCTGATGAATAGATAGGTATCAAACCAGGCACCAAGCATTTATGTTAACCGCTGCCAACAAACAAGTGAGCGGTGTTTTCAAGCCTGCATTCCATTCCAATTCCCCATGAAGCTGCAAATACCGCACTATCTGCCAGCAAACGTAAACGAATGCAGACTGATGGATGTCCGCACCAGAGACTAATATATGCGTAACTGATGAATTATAAGACACCTCATCCAGTGATTCAAAAATGCACATATATGGCAATTTCAGACGCAGTTTGATGGAAGATGTGGCAGAACTTAAGGTATTTCCGACACAATAAACATGAGATCTGTCAGTGTAATGAGATACCACGGAACATCAAGGTTTGTTCTTGGAATTTGAAGACTTACTAACGTTGACACCTTCACAAAACATGAAACGGATAAAGAGGAGCTAATTGGCAACTTGTTTGGGTAACCTGCATTATCGTTCCACGTGTACAATATTTCAGGCACATGCAGAAGCGTATTGGAGGTAAATGCAGATCCGTCGTACGAACCATCAAATGTGAGCAATTCAACTTAACCGCAGCGAGTGTATGTGCATTCGGAAAAGAATCTGGGGGCGGATATTCGCATGATTTTAGAGAAAAGCTGAATCTGTTTAAAAGGTAAATCGGGGTATGTTCACAACCATGTGTGAGTACAAATGGATGAACTCTGTCTGGTCCCGCAAATGTAGAGTGGCGCATTGAATTGAGGGCGGAGACAACATCGAGGAAGTTAGTCGTTAGTTCCGACAGTATGCAGTCTGTATCATTTATCTGATTAATATCAGCCAGCTAAGGCTCGTTTATATGATGAAGCCAAGGATTTACGGTAAGCTTCATATACAGAGCGGATCGGTGATATGCACGACATTGTATCCAACTGACATGGGGATTTGGTAAGTGTGCTATGGTTACTTGACTACAGCAATTCTGTGCGCGCCAGTATCTTGAGGTACTTGAATATTTCCAGCCGCCCCACAGCTATATCCCAAATCTGATTTCCTTAGCAACTTCTTCGCAAAGTCTGTTAATACGCACAACAATGGGAAAGCAACGGATGTTTCAAGCCATGTTCTAAACTTGCGTAGTTTACCACAAGTTCCTTGCCAGACTTTGCTAGTCGTAATGCTCACTGGGAATCGCGTCCGTTTGCATGGCGCAGGTATGAGGATACACGTTAAGAATCTACGTCGCCGAATATACGACACTTTTGGTCAGCGAATGGTTTATTCACAATGTGAACCAGGCGGAACTTAGAACTTCATTTATTTATTTATTTATATATATATTTGGCAAGGAACGTTAGCAAGGATGGTTAACATAGTAGTCATACGGCTCCGTAAGAGGCTAGAGCGCATCTAACAAGGTCATGCATGCAGCCCGGAAATTTACCCAAAACTGACACATCAACGCTCAAGAGGTTAGGAATATATATTATAACCGGTCAACTGTTCACACAAATGAAGGAAGAAAAATATTGGATCCAACCTGTCATACCGACGCTTGACACGAACTTTGCGTTCTTTTGAGCAACAGGGAGTGATGCCCACGACACTTGTGTAGGTAGAAATACCCGAACACAATATTCTATGTACAGTGATGTGCTGGTGCAAACTAGAAAGCTTTCTGAATATTAGGCACTGTGGTGTCATTACGCGGTGGTTGAGAATGCAAACAACCTTAAAGAAAGTATTGATTACTAAACAGCGTCCTTATTCAAGCAAATCAGCGACTAGGCATAGTTGAGACTCGGCCAATTCCTCTACCCAGAGGTCCCGTTCCCAGGTAAATACTTCAGTCCACAAATCCAACTAACGCACGAATTCTACAAACCAGTTAATAGTAATGAGCAGCAGACGTGGATGAACAACAGTAGCAATGTGCGGAATCATATGCAATTTGTTGACAATGTAACCATATATGATAATCAAGATTAGAAGAAAATTTCAAGATCCATGTGCTTCTAAGCTGTTCCGAACGGGTTGCTGTCGTTCACATTGAACAACGGGTAAGGATGTATTGATTTGCTCTAGTCTGGATGTAGAAGAAATTGTGGCAGGCCTATCCTATTTGGGACCAGTTGAAGCGATTTCGTTGTCAGTCGTTCTAGAAAAAAAACGCCGGGAAGTTGTGGGCTGTGAACGTGGTCACGACCGGAGCAAATTTGTTTCACAAAGACACGGCAAACGGTACGAACGCTTTGGTTGGCAATAGGGAAAAGAATATTATAAACGAAAACAATTTTCATGCAGTCGTAGCATGTCAGTTGATAAAATGCTTGCATAATGGCGGAAAGACAAATACCGCAAAATGTTACTGATGCTTACCGCTTCCCGATGTTGTCGCTAGTATAAGATAAACGGTAGACAAAACTCTGAAATCAGTAGTAATTATGGTGCATCGCAACTGATTAGCTAAATGTTCTCTTCTTGCCTCCGGACATGTTGATTCTTGAAACTTCACGTAACCTGCCGAGCAAGGACTGCTAGTGCCGGACACGTGGACAGTAATCGCATGACCGGGGTAAGCTGCTGAATTTGTTCTAGGTCCACCTACTTTTCCAGCCTCTTCGCCAAATACTTGCAAAACGAGCCACACAGCAAGAAAAAATCAACTGCATAATGTTAGCTTTCAGGTCCCACTTGCAGTTGCATCTGATTACGAGCCAAGTAATGACTATCCACTATTTATTGTCACTACATTTGCCTTGGATTTGTTCACTGGAATGCAAAATCAAGCTCGTCATAACAGGCTTCAAAACATTATCTGCTCAATATACCATTGACCAATAGACACCATCACAAATTGTCGTGCGGTGGCAGCACAATCAAAACCTGAAGATAGTTGTGTTCAAAAATAGAACCATTTGGATTGACACTGCAATACGTGACTCCGTACTTATCACCGGTTTAGTATGACATGTTGTTCTCTAGGAATTCACATGAGACACACATGTTCAAAGCATAGAGCAAACATAACACATCGTCTAATTCATATTAAACGGCACCATTAATCAACGATTAGAAGGGCGTTTGCCTTATCTTTTCGAAGTAATCATCTAGTACCAACATGGTTCCCAAGGCATCTAACTAAATACATACCATATTATGACGTTCATGCAATGAGCAAGAACAATGTAATCAAATATCCCCTTAATTCAACACTAAGTTAGTTACACAGCAAGACACATGAAAGCAGATTTTCGGGTAAAATGAAAAAGCTTTGTGCGTGTGCGAATGTAGGAGAAAGCATTGTTGCGTTAATGACTGAGTTGATGAAAATCATGTTTCATGTACAAGGTATATATCTGAGCAGTATGTTTCACTCTGGCGGAAACAGAATGTGTACTTACTCACGACGGTCACGGATATGATGGCTGGCTTGCCGAACAACCTCCTCGTGATGCCAGCTGAGTGGTTCGGGTTTATCTCGTTCCAGCAAATGGTTAGGCGGCAGCGTTCCAGGACGTGATGGTTTTTCGCCTGGCAAGCCTTCTCCCTATGAAAAGCCACATATGTCCGTTTAATAACACTATGACGTGGCGGATGTGACTCGCCAATAAATAAAGTCACTTCCCCTTGCCTGTCTCTGAGTGGCAATGTAATTTAAGGGTGTGTTGGGCCCCTGGTCCTATGCAGTCCTAAAGGCGTATGAACCACTCGTTTGGTCACCGGCTCGCAAAGGGTTGCAACACGCTTATAGCGCCCTGCTGCCTTGTAGGTTAGATGCTTGATCAAAAGCTCGGGGTGGGGCCATCTAAGGCGACCCTGTATTTCGACCTGGGCAACCGGGTAGTATCTCGCCCACTGACGAACCATGGACTTACAACTACAACCATTCACTCGCTATCCTGCTGCTACCATGCTATTCACTCATGTCACTATGCCAACTGCACAAGCACACGCTACCATTTTACCTGCTCTTCCCCTGTGCCATTCACACTAATTTTACCTGATCCCTCTATGGCCATCAACCCCACCTACTCTGATGAACCTGTTCCCGTGACATCTGCCAACTCAACCACAGTACTCAACAGAGAGCTGCCGGTCCCAGCGTTGCCCATCTTCTTGCCCATCTGCAGTTCAAACTTGCAGCCTTCAACGTACGCACATTACTGAAGATCGGTCAGCAAGCTGGACTTGCACGCACGCTAGAGACCCTCGGAATTGATATCTGCTGCCTGACTGAAACACGACTCCAGGACTGTAACTCCGTCTACCAGCTTTTGTCACCGCTCCACCGACGCACCCGCTTCCATCTCCGCCTCTCTGGTGACGCCGATTCTGTCACATCTGTGTAAGCTGGTGTTGGAATCGCCCTCAGTGCTAGAGCCGAGACTGCTTTGATTGATTGGATTCCGATCAATAGCTCTCTTTGTGCGGTAAGGCTCCATGGCTCTTGTAAAGTTAACAGACGTCGAGTCGAAAAGCGTGCTCTCTTCGTGGTCTCTGCCTACGCGCCCACTGACAGTAGCTCGGACACCGTCAAGGACCAGTTTTACCAGAACCTTCATGTGCTGCTTCTAAGGGCTCCTAAAACCGACATCATTATTTTGGCAGGTGATTTCAAAGCGCGCGTCGGTCGTCTGCTGCCATGTGAGCGCCACCTCGGGGGACCGCATGGATATGATGATATTCGCTCAGACAATGGAGAGAGACTGCTCAGTCTTTGTGCTGATCATCAACTATTCCTCGCCAGCACAAGCTTTCGTCATCCTGGACGCCAGTACGCCACTTGGCGCCCCTCATTATCAACCCAGCGCTGGTCACAGTTTGACCACATAGCTATAAGTCGCATGTGGCGCGGTAGCGTACGCGACTGCCGATCATTTTGGTCAACATGCGTCGATACTGGTCACGCACTGGTGTGTGCGACCGTCTGTATGCGTTTCGGTGGTTCGCCTAGGTCAAAACACACCCGACTGAACACCTACAAGTTGGAGGACCCAATGGTGAAGAAAGAGTACCAACAAAGGCTTTGTGAAAATCTCGCTCTCTCTCACACTCTGGATGTTGATCAACCCTGGCCAAGTCTGTAACAAGCCTTGCTGTCGGCCGGTTTGTCTAGCTGTGGCCACGCTCGCTCCACTCCCAAAAGGTGGATCTCGGGAAGATCCTCGGAATTGCTGGATCGCCGATGGGCGGTGCCTGATGGCGCAGAGTTCAACAAACACCGCCGGTTTATTACGCAACAGCTGAAAGCAAGCCTTCGCTCTGATCGTGAATCCTGGTGGTCAAAACAAGCTAATGAAATGGAAGCCGCTACATCAGCTGGCAACTTCCGCCGTCTATTTTACATCATCAAGGCCAATGGTTGCAATTTTCACGCTATCAGCCAGACGATTTGCGAAACAGACGGCACGAAGATCACCAAACTTCACAGGCGATTGGGTCGCTGGGAAGAGCATTTCGCTCTTCAATTCAACCACCCAGCACAGCCGCATATGACACCTCAAGCCCCAATGTATGATGCTTGGCCTGTCTCCACAGCCCCCCAAATGAAGCAGAGATTCGAAATGCCATCCAATCTTTGAAAGGCCACAAGGCTCCGGGTCCCGAAAACCTACCACCGGCTCTATTCAAAGATGGCGAAAGTGTACTTTTCAGCGAACTCCTATCGCTGTTCACGAATGTTTGGACCCAGGAGAAGGTTCCGAACGCATGGGGAGAATCGGTCATTGTTCCGATTCACAAGAAGAGCTCCCGCGTTGATTGCTGCAACTACGGTGGAATCTCGTTAATCTCTGTCGCATCCAAAACCTTCGTGTCGGTCTTACTTAGTTTTAGAGAGAGTTAGAGTTGAGTTTTCCCGAGAAGAACAAGCCGGATTTCGTCCAGGCCGCGGCTGCATCGACTAAATCTTCAGGCTTCGGCAAGTTCTTGATATTCGTTACATCCACCGGCGGCCAAGAATCGGAGTGTTTTTGGCAATCCGAGCGGCATTTGATTCAGTAGATAGAACTGAGTTGTGGAACTGTTTACTGAAGAAAGGTGTGCCCGACAAGTTTGTTATTATCCTGAAAGAACTTTACACGTCGGGCAAAGTCAGGGCTCATGGTACGCACTCTTCTTCATTTGCTGTGACCAGCGGTGTTCGCCAAGGTTGCCCCATTTCACCTTTCCTCATCAATCTCGCTATCGAAGATGTTCTCCAGAGAGCACTGGAAGATGTCCAGGACTGCGGCATTGAGCTACTCCCTGGAGACAGCGTCACGGACTTGGACTACGCTGATGATATCTCCTTGCTGGGGGATGACCCACAATGCGTCCAGAGCGCTTTGGACCGCTTGGCGATAGAGGTGTCTAAGTACTGCTTATGCTTCACTCCGGGAATATGTAAAACGCTGCTCCAGGACTGGCAGGTGTCTGAACCGGCGCTCACCATTGCTGGACATGTTCTGGAGCAAGTCCCTTGCTTTACTTATCTAGGGAGTTGTATCACGGCTGGTGGCGGTATTGGAGATGAAGGCACACAACGGATGGCAAAAGCCCGCCTTACATTCATCAAACTGAGACATCTATGGCGTCGTTGTGATGTCAGTCTCAAGCTCAAGGGCAGGGTGCACAATGCTTCCGTCCGTGCGGTACTCTTGAACGGCTGTGAGACTTGGCATATTCGCTCGGAAGATATGAAGCGGCTGTCAGTCTTCGACAATCGCTGTCTACGAATGATTGCTTGGGTGTGGTGGCAACAGCACGTAAGCAACGCAGAGGTGCGAGACCGCGTGCTTGGGGCGAAAAGTGTCAGTTTTCAGGAGGTTAATCTCCGACATCGCATGCGTTGGCTCGGGCACATTCTGCGCATTCCAGCGCATCGCCTTCCACGTCGAGCGCTAATTGCACTCCCAGGGAACGATTGGAAAAATTGCCGCGCTGGACCGCCAATGACGTGGAGAAGGAGCATAAAGAAAGCAATCTCAAGTTTGGCGGCTGTCGGACCAGTCCGTCTTCCAGGTTGGGGACCACGAGATGCTGAATCGCAGTGGTTGGAAACATTAGACGTCATGGCCCGCAAGAGAAATCAGTGGCACCAATGTTGTTCTGCCATTTTACCATACATTTGATGCACACAAAATTTCACAAAATAAAAATGATAACAAAATGGCTTATGTAGAAATAAAGAAAAAGTTTCCTCTGATTTTTAAACCCAGATCGTGTTCCCGTCTTCCTCACACATTTCTTCGGCCCTGGTTCTGATGGCACAACGTCTATCAACAGACCGTGGTTTTATATATATATATATATGTATATATATATATATATATATATGTATACATATATCTGACGAACAGAACCAGGAGGGCAACTGTCGTAAGCTTCATGTGCATTGGTAAGGGCTTCTCACGGCTCCGGTGCATCCACCCTTATTTTACACCGAGTGAAATCACGTCGTTTTGGGATAAAAGACAAGTAAATCAATTTTCCCGATCAGAATTAAGAACCAAAACAAACAACACCGATGTGATCAAAACTGTAGTGTTCGTATGCAAGCAAATTGATAGACGGTATTGTGCAAACACTCGTTAAAATGTTCATACTGATAAATGCAATATCGGACATCTTTATGTTGTTATGGAAAAAGCGTATATTTTGATGTCCAGTAACCTGTATTTGTTTTGAAAGCAATGAACGAGGATCTTTTAATTGTGAACATTATTCTATTCGCCTGTGGCAACATGCAGGTTATTATTCACCCAATGAAAGTTTGAGACAGCGAATTCATTTCAATCGAGGCTGCCTCCCGTGGCAATTTGGCTGCAACATAACTGGAGGGATATTCAATATAGTAAAGTAAAATATACTAGGAATACATTTGTGACTGATGCGTTGGTTATTATACTGTGGTTGATGTACTGCATCGCCTAGCGTAAGGAGTGTGAGGATAACAAAATAAACAGTTAACCTGAAGTGATATGCATGCGATAAATTCAATACGCTTTATCATGTATATTCAATATTTGTGCTTGTTTGAGCTCGTTATGTTTGTGGTTTTGTAGAATCGCATAAACCTCGTAATAATGCATGGATCAGCTGTACTGATCACAAATTCGCTACCATTTGTACAAGCGCAGATAGTAGGTTGCTTGGCATATTACCCTGTGCTCTCTGCAACAGGTGTTTCCCTCTATAGTTTTCTTAACATGAATGCCTGTATTTTCAACACAGCAGATTTGCTTCAAACGAACCAGTATCCCATCTTCAGCACAAATGGAGAGTGCTCACACAATGTATCTATTCATGTTACGAGGAGCGTGCGTCAGCTCATTTAGAAATATCTTACACAATCGGAGCTGTCCAGTATCACTCTACGTCATTGCTGGTCTTTGGATATTGAAGCTTCCTCCTGCTGAAAGCGTGTATAATAATAAATAGATGAGACACTACTATTCTCACCGCTCTCGGGTTGCGAAACTTTGTCAATCTACGCATCAGGTCAAACGCAACGTTGGACCTGGTGTTTGTTAATAGTGTGAAGTGGTTCTCCGTGTGTACCCGGGCTCCAATCGGTAATTTTGATCACTCAACAATCAATATTTCATCTGTCATCTCTAGCAAGAACAGCCACCATCAAGTAAGTCGCTGCAAAGATCGAAGTGTCAGGTGGCAACAGTGCTCTCCACAAAATCTCTACAGACTTCGCGAAATGATCGCATCGACGGAATTCAGTTTGTTCTTTGTTCCTGATGTATTCGGGTATTGTTTAATTCCACAAGCTATTTAAACTGCTATTTCGATACCTGTTATCTTTTAGAAACTATTTACGTCCGCGCTGACAGGTATTCTTCCCTTCACCTGAAGCGGCTACGCCGACTTACAGAGAAAGCGTTTCAAAAAAGACGGCACCTCAGTAAGATCACTCACAGTTCGTTTCAAGGAAGAACACCACCGTCATAACAAATCGTATGTCTAGTCTGTTCTTGGGAAGGGCACTTGTTGTGAACTCTGAAGGATACTGAAAACTCTTAGCGGAGTTACTCGAGGTCCGCTGTATTTGATGGAGACAAAGAGAAATTGAATCAGGAGTTTTGCAAGTGTAATACTACCGCAGCTCCAGAATCTTCCTGTGCCAAAGTGCTGGGGTCTGCTGAAACACTGCCTCCCGTTGACAGTGCAACTGTAAATAATCTACTGAAACATCTACGTTCCGGAAAAGCTAGTTGACCGGACATGCTATCTTCTATCTGACTCAAAGAATGTGCCGATTGTTTGACAACATCGCTTGCGAGTATATACACAATGTATATGCAGCAACACAAGATAACCATTTGCTGGAAGTGTGTCAACATTAAACCAGTGCCGAAAAAAGGATCCAACAAATATCGACGTATCGCATGCACTTTCGTTGCGTCGAAGGTTCCGGAGAAAGTCATCCTTGAAATGATGCCCCTTCAGAACACGCTCTAAGGACCCCTCCAGTTCGCCTATTGTAGTACGAGGTCTACACTAGAAGCTGTGGACTATCTCGTACATTCTGTACGTTCATCGCTTGACAATAGGAAGAAAGAAGCTGGGATTTGTTTCTTGACTACAACAATGCATTTGGCTGTGTAAACCGCGAATTATTGCTAGAAGACCTACTGACTCTGGAGTACATCCCACCATTGTCCATTTACTGTGTGTTTATGTTGCTGAATGCACTCAGGTCACCCGACGCAGTGGCAGATGTTCCTCCCCACTACTCACCAACGCAATTGTCCTTCTGGAAGCAATTCTGTCGCCTTTTCTCTTTTCTGCTTACGTCAGCTCTACGCTAGCTGCAACTGAAGCGACTCTAATAAAATATGCGCACGATATCGTCCTGAGCGTCAATCACAAAAGCGCCAACTGTTCATTCAGACTACAAGCGCTTCTGAACAATCTTAATGGCTGGTCCAAATGCCGTGATCCGTCCCTTAATGCTTAAAAGTGCCATGACATTCCTTTATCCTTACACAAAGGAGTCAGGTACGAGGAGCACTTTACACTGTGCAGTAAGTTACATGTTGATGGCGACGGATTAGAGTCTTCCACATCAGTAAACTATTTGGGTGTGACGTTGAGTTACGATTTATCTTGGACGCTTCAAGTAACTGAAAGTTTTCCAAAAGTCAGTAGGCTGTCATTCGACGCCACTGGGCTCAGATTCTTTTGCGTTCCTCGTGAGTTGATCGTTCGCTTCGTCAATGCCTGTGTTCTTCCCCATTATACCTACTGTTCCTTTGTGATCTTTCCTTGTCTTTTGGGCAAGCATTTCAAGTTAATGGGCGGATCATTAGCCCGCACGCTTAGCCTAGACAAATCACAAGCATCTATGGGCGACTCTGTATCGTCATTCTGTTTGGATAGACGTACATCCATTGGTCATAAAGTTACGGAAGACTTGCCACCATGTTTGCAGCTTACACACGGTGTAATTGGGTACCATGACTTTCCGATGCCATCAACGAACCACACGGATTATGCTGATGTTTGTGTATGGATTGACAACAGTGTGCCACCACCGCCTATAGTAAAGCCTTGTATATCGAGCGCAATAAAGTGGATTTTCCCCATGGATGGAAATGACTGCAACCCGCTGACTCCTATCAATGCGTTACGTGATCAACAGCATATTAGTGACGTGATGCAGTGGACACAACCTAACTCTCCAGCTCCCACAGGTTAGTACAACAATCATGGACTCTTTCCCTCGAACCATTTTCTAGAGGGCTATACTCAGTCTCAAACCCCTCCGCTGTGGACACCTCCAAACCATTTTCCACTGTTGGCAATACGCGCACTTTTGCAACAATTTCCAACGTGGGTTCAGGCACACGGCTTGAAACCTCAGTATTTAAAACACGACCTAATGAACCTTTCTCATATCCCACATATATCTTATTAGTTTGGATAAACATTCACTCTCTTTGCTCTAAGATCCACACACTACGCTCGTTGTTTTGGTGAATAAGCATGATATAATATTTATAACTGAATCTTGGTGCCATGATGACATGTCTGACAATCCGTTAACTATTTTCGGATTTAACAAATTTATGAGAAATCGGCCTGGTCGTCGAGGTGGTGGCCGCATAATTTTTTTGAAAAGATCACTCGCAGCAGCAATCTTCGAGAATCCAGTGCTGTGCGATGTTCAGAAATCACTATGGTTTACGATATCTGTTAATCAGCAGCTGCTTAAATGATATCTATACAGCGAGCCAAACTGCAGCCAAAAGGACCTAAACTTTTGACACTTGCAGTTGAATGTACCGCCAGCCTACTATTTTACATGAGATTATTGGAGGTGATTTCAATCTGCCTTCGATTTCATGGCACACGAGAACAGCTCCTATGAAATGCCAAAATCTTATCTCCTGTATCCAAATGAATGGTTGGCAGCAACACGTCCCTCAACCTATCAGAGGTGAAAGTACTCTGGATCTGATATTTTCATTGTTCATACCTGCAATCAGTGTTAAACTTCTTGATGAATTTCCGAGGAGCAATCATCGCATGATCAAATACCGTCTAAGACTAGCATGGCTGAGGTAGAGAACAAAATGCATTATCACCTGTACAGTTCCATCAACAGGAATCATTTACGGACCTGGTTGGTTCGATGAATTGGGAAAACTTCTTCCTGTCTTCATGTCCTCAATAAGCGACGGACCTGTTTTATAGTATAAATGGCATATCCATCGATTCAGCGGTACCAGTAAAATGTGCTCACCAAACCAAAGGTGAATCCAATCGAAAAACGTTGAAGATAGCACGAAAGCTTCATAAAATTCAGCCGAAATTCAGCTTAACAGCTGACATGGCATTATCATTAAAGTGGTCTAAGCTCGGCCTAGAACAGAGGCAAGAAAATGACAAAACATTCATTCTAGTGGAGTAGAAAGTTCTTAACAGCCCTAGCAAAACAACTGAGCTAGCCAAACTATTCCGTTCCCAGGGTTCGCGTTGCAGCAACAATTGCATTCTTAGCATTACGCCTAATGGAATATAGTACGACGAACCAGGAGGTATCTGCGAAGATTTCAGTGCTTATATTGCTGAATCATTGGTCAATAAATCATCAAACACACTCACACTTATCGTGCAGCAACACAACGAAATTCTATGCACAGCAAAATTCACTATGGCGAAAATCACTGGTCAAATATTTCGATTAAGCTCCTCAACTTGCGCAGGCCCTCAAGGGACCCGCCTTGTTTAAGAAAAAGCAGTGGTATTTGATTCCTTCTGCTGCTGCTGCTCAACATCTTTACATTCCATTTAAAATCGGACTATAAGCTACAAAACGGAAAAATTACGCCGTTAGCCCGTGACACAATATTGGCAAAGTCCAAGCGGTAAAATATTTCACCATATCAGGGTCAGCAACCCAAGATCAAAGAATAAACTAAATTCCGTCGATGCGATTATTTCGCGAAGTCTTTTGAGGTTCTGTGGAGAGCACTGTTGCCACCTGACACTTCGATCTTTGCAGCGACTTACTTGATGGTGGCTATTCTTGCTAGAGATGACAGATGAAATATTGATTGTTGAGTGATCAAAATTACCGATCAGAGTCCGGGTACACATGGAGAACCACTTCACATTAATAACAAACACCAGGTCCAAGGTTGTGGTTGACCTGATGCGTAGATTGACAAAGTTTCGCAACCCGAGAGCGGCGAGAATAGTAGGGTCTCAGCTACTTATTATTATACACGCTGTCAGCAGCAGGAGGAAGCTTCAATATCCAAAGACCAGCAATGACGTAGAGATATACTGGACAGCTCCGATAGTATAACATATTTCTAAATGAGCCGACGCCCGCTCCTCATAACATGAATAGATACATTGTGTGAGCACTCTCCATTTGTGCTGAAGATGGGCTACCGGTTCGTTTGGAGCAAATCTGCTGTGTTGGAAATACAGGTATTCATGTTAAGAAAACTATAGAGGGAAACACCTGTTGCAGAGAGCACAGGGTAATATGCCAAGCAACCTACTATCTGCGCTTGTACAAATGGTAGCGAATTTGTGATCAGTACAGCTGATCCATGCATTATTACGAGGTTTATGCGATTCTAGAAAACCACAAACATAACGAGCTCAAACAAACACAAATATTGAATATATATGATAAAGCGTATTGAATTTATCGCGTGCATATCACTTCAGGTTAACTGTTTATTTTGTTATCCTCACACTCCTTACGCTAGGCGATGCAGTACATCAACCACAGTATAATAACTAACGCACCAGTCACAAATGTATTCTCTAGTATATTTTACTTTGCTATATTGAATATCCCTCCAGTTTTATTGTAGCCAAATTGCCACGGGAGGCAGCCTCGAATGAAATGAATTCGCTGTCTCAAACATTCATTGGGTGAACAATAACCTGCTTGTTGCTACTGGCGAATAGAACAATGTTCTCAATAAAAAGATCCTCGTTCATTGCTTTCAAAACAAATACAGGTTACTGGACATCACAATATACGCTTTTTTCATAACAACATAAAAATGTCCGGTATTGCATTTATCAGCATGAACATTTCATCGAACGCTTGCACAATACCGTCAATCAAATTGCTTGAATACGAACGCTAAATTGTTGATCACATCGGTGTTGTTTGTTTTGGTTCTTAATTCCGATCGTCAACATTGATTTACTTGTCTTTTATCTCAAAACGACGCGATTTCACTCGGTATAAAATAAGGGTGGATGCACCGGAGCCGTGAGAAGCACTTACCAACGCACATGAAACTTACGACAGTTGCCCTCCTCGTTCTGTCCATCATATCCGTGACCGTCGTGAGTAAGTACGCATTGTGTTTCCGCCAGTGTGAAACATACTGCTCAGCTGTAAACCGTGTACATTCAACGTGATTTTCATCAACTCAGTCATTATCGCAACAGTGCTTTCTCCTACATCCGGCCACGCACAAATCTTATTCATTTTACCCGAAAATCTGCTTTCATGTGTCTTGCTGTGTAACTAACTTAGTGTTGAATTAAGGGGATATTTGATTACATCCTTTTGCTCGTTGCATGAACCTCATAATATGGTACGTAATTAGTTAGACGCCTTGAGAATCGTGTTGGTACTAGATGATCCCTTGGAACAGATCAGGCAAATGCCCTTCTAAGTCGTGACTAATGGTGCCGTTTAATATGAATTAGACAATGTGTTATGTTTGCTCTATGCTTTGAACATGTGTGTCTCCTCTGAATGCCTAGCAAATAACATGTCATACTAAACCGGTGATAAGTACGGAGTCACTTATTGCAGTGTCAATCTAAATGGTTCTATTTTTGAACACAACTATCTTCAGGTTTTGATTGTGCTGCCACCGCACGGCAATCTGTGATGGTGTCGATTTTCCATGGTAGATTGAGCAGCTAATGTTTTGAAGCCTGTTATGACGAGTTTGATTTGGTATTACAGTGAACAAATCCAAGGGAAATGTAGTAACAATAAATAGTGGATAATCATTGCATGGCTGGTAATCAGGTGGAAGTGCAAGTGAGACCTGAAAGCTAACATTATGCAGTTGATTTTTTCTTGCTTTGTGGCTCGTTTTGCAAGTATTTGGCGAAGAGTGTAGGTAGATGGACCTAGAACAAATTCCGCAATCCCTTCGGCCAAGCAATTACCGCCCACATTTTCTGCACTAGCAGTCCCTGCTTGGCAGGTTACGTGAAGTAGGAAAAAGCAAAAAGTCGGAAGGCAAGAAGATGAACATTTAGCTTATCAATTGCTTATGCATCATAAATGCTACTTATTTCAACGTTTTTATCTACGGTTTATTTTATAATAGCGACCACATCGGGAAGCGGTAAGCATCCGTAACATTTTGCCGTATTTGTCTGTCCGCCATTGTGCACGCACAATATCAACTGCCATGTTACCATTGCATGAAAATTGTTTTCGTCCATAATATTCTTTACCATATCGCTAATCAAAGCGTTCGTACCGTTTGCCGTGTCTTTGTGAAACAAATTGGCTCCGGTCGTGACCACGTTCACAGACCACAACTTCCCGGCGTTGTTTCGGGAACGCCTGACAAGCCAATCGCTTCAAATAGTTCCAAATTGGATAGGCCCACCACAATTTCTTCTAAATCCAGGTTAGAGCAAATCAACGCATCCTCACCCTTTGTTCAATGTGAACGACAGCAACCCGTTCGGAACAGCTTAGAAGCACCTGGATCTCGAAATGTTCTTCGAAGCTTGCTTATCATATATGGTTCTATTGTCAACAGATTGCACATGCTTCCACACACTGCTACTCTAGTTTATCCACGTCTGCTGCTCATTGCTATTAACTGATTGGTAGAATTCGTGCGCTAATTGGATTTGTGGACTGAAGTATTTAGCTTGGACGTGAGTTCCGGGTAGAGGAATTGATCGATTCTCAAGTATGCTTAGTCGCTGATTCGTATGAATATGGACGCTGTTTAAAAATCAACAACTTCTTTTAGGATGTTTGTATCCTTAACCACCGCGTAATGACAACAAACTGCCTATTATTTAGAAAGACTTCCAGTACGCACCTCCACATTACTGTACATAGAATATTGTGTTCGGGTATTTCAACCTACGCAAATGTCGTGGGCATCACTCTCTGATGCTCAAAATAACGCAGGATTCGTGTCAAGCGTCGGTATGACAGGTTGGATCCAACAAGTTTCCTCCCTCATCGATATGAACAATTGACTGGGTTATAATATTTATTCGTAACCTCTTGAGTGTTGATGTGTCTGTTTTGGGTAAATTTCCGGGCTGTAAGCATAACCTTGTTAAATGCCCTCTAGCCTCTTATAGAGCAGAATGATAGAGCAGAATGATAATCTTCCTTGTTAACGCCCCTTGCTAAATAAATATATAAATAAATAAATAGATGAAATTCTAAGTTTCTCTAGGCTCACATTGTTAATAAACTGTTCTCTGACCAAAAGTGTCGTATATTCGGCGACGTAGATTCCTAACGTGTATCCTCATATCTGCGACAATTAAACGGACGCGATTCCCAGTGAGCATTACGACTAGCAAAGTCTGGCAAGGAACTTGTGGTAAACTACGCAAGTTTAGAACATGGCTTGAAACATCCGTTGCTTTCCCATTCTTGTGCGTATTAACAGACTATGTGAGGAATTTGCTGAGGAAATCAGGTTTGGGATATAGCTGTGTGGCGGCTGGAAATATTCAATTACCTCAAGATACTAGCGCGCACAGAATTGCTGCATTCAAGTAACCATAGTCGCACTTACCAAATCCTCATGTCAGTTGGATACAATGTCGTGAATATCACCGATCCGGTCTGTATATGAAGCTTCCTGTAAATAGTTGGCTTCACCACACGTTAACGAGCATGAGGTGGCTGATATTAATCAGACAAATGATACAGACTGCATACTGTCGGAAGCAACGACTAACATCATTGAGGTTGTATCCGCCCCCAATTCAATGCGCCACTCTACCTTTGCGGGACCAGACAGAGTTGCTCCAATTTTACTCACACATGGTTGTGAACATACCCCCATTTATCTTTTTAACAGGTTCAGCTTTTCTCTAAAATCATGCAAATATCCGCCCCCAGATTCTGTTCCCATACACATACACTCGCTGCGGTTCAGTTGAATTGCTCACATTTGATGGTTCGTACGACGGATCTGCATTTGTCACCAATAAATTTCTACACGTGTCTGAAATGTCGTACACGTGGAACGATAACGCAGGTTAATCAAACAATTTACAATTTACTCCTCTTTATCCGTTTCATGTTTTGTGAAGGTGTCAACGTTAGTAAGTCTTCAAAATCCAAGAGCAAACCATGATGTTCAGTGGTATTTCATTACCGTGACAGCTTTCATGTTTATTGTGTCAGATATACCTTACATTCGACCACATCTTCCATTAAACTATGTGTCTGAGGTTGACATATTTGTGCGTTTGAATCACTGGATGAGATGTTTTACAATTCAGCATTTACGCATATATTATTCTCCGGTGAGAACATCCATCAGTTTGCATTCGTTTATATTTGCTGGCAGAGTATGCAGTATTTGCTGCTTAATTAGTAATTGTAATGGAATGCAGGCGTGAAAACACCGCTCACTAGTTCGTTGGTAGCGGTTAACATAAAAGCTTGGTGCCTGGTTTAATACTCACATATCCATCAGATTCAGAGCAGAGCAGGCTAATGGAAACTTGGTCAGGTTCGGGTACAGCAATCACCTATCCTATTACTCGTACTCAGACAGCAGATGCTGCTACCAAACTAGGCCGGATGTGGCGGCAGCAATATTCATGAAGTGGTTGCGTTCAGTACTAGAATATTCTGAATGTTGTACAAGGATAGAAATGACTAATTCCGATGCATACGTAGGAAGCATACGCGTCATGTACAGGTGTGCATGGAAACAGAGGCAAGGTGATCATTCAATGGGAGTAATCAACTTGCCGAATTGATCCCTTTCGAAATTATTGTGTTTGGTTTATTTTGCGGGCAAAGTTGGTTTACAATTTTAACTATCGGGGATGACACATAAACACGACCGAGTTCTCGCTCAGATGATTGCTGCTTAGAGCTTAACAAAATCTTGCTCATCGATCTATACTGATAGCAATACAGATGGTGCTTCCTTAAAGTTTATTTCAAATTGCCACTATTATTGCGGTTCAGTTGCTAGTTTCAATTCACAGTTCATGTATACCAATCAACATAAAAATGTAGGACCGAGTAGCATACGCGCGATCTAAATTCCTATGGGAAAAGTCTTACATTTGGACCCTGAATATTTCTTACAATTTGCGTGCGGTTGTCCACTAGATACATTGCATAAAGATTGCTGGAGTTACGCGGACATCGAGGAAGTGTGATTTGGTCAAACTCATTGATGGTAGACAACAACGGGAGGTAGCCTTCGTAATAGCAATGACCTGAACTCTCTTCTTATAGTTAGCACTGCTCGTTGCCGTGTCATCATGCACATTAATGTGCATTCCGTAAGGTTTACTAGGTTAAACTTCAATCCACAATGCCGACATCAATTTCACATTTGCCCGAGATGTTTCTGCTTAAAAAGTAGCGCAACCTGCGCATCTATTGCATAATTTATGTATATTTACTAGTGACTTAATTAGAAATATCTGGCCGCTGGAAGATAATTCATTTTGAAATTTGTTGATTATTAGATCGGTGAAGCATACTTTTGCTGCATGCATGTGGCTGATTCGACGTAGTTGCTAGGCACTGTTAAAAAACCGTGGGTAGAATTTCAGTGTCAGGCGGCTGTCAACTTTTTATATCCCTGAATAGTAAACCCATTAGTTTGATGGTATTCTCACCGTGCGGCGCTCAGTCTATTGCATTCCGATTGTTGGCATGCTGATTTTCGTGTTTGAAGGCTAGCAATTTGCTGTTATTTTCCTGCGTGACTGCAATGCAATGCACAAATTGTGGCTCAATTTGGGCACTTTGAGCTCATGCTTATAAGTTATAAGCATTCAGTTATCGACATTTTCCAGAACAAGATGTGAATCAAGGCAAGTAAATATTTCGCAATCGTAAATTTTGATACACCAAGGCAACCACATTTTCGCATCAATCTTGTGGCAGCTATGCGCCCGCAGCAGCTGCAGGCAATGTGGGAGAGGCATATGTTACCGAAACTGCATGTCGTTTAACAATTGCATTGTCTTTAAATTGCTTGAATGCAATTGGTCCTTCTCTCACAAGGTGTATGCATCCATAATCATATGTAAGCTTCAGATTGGTGAATACTTGATTCCAACTGACAGTCTTACTTATTTACTTGACTTACAGAACAGTATGCTGATTTTGGTAAGCTGTTATCTTGTCGTTGGACAATTCTATTCTTCCGTTGCTTGACTAACACAGCGAAATTGGCTGGTTGTTTAGTATTCATCTATATCGCCCATTCTGCATTTGGAATTAATAGGTTGCCCCTAAAGTGCATGTGTGCCACAACCCTGCCTTAAACCCTTTTACGCTGTTCACCTAATTCGAAATCAAATTGCGCGAGTATTTCATTAACCATAATCGCTTCCTTAACTTTACGCCCTATTTGCGATCGCACTCCGTCAAGATTGACGGATATGGGGATTTTCACTCATATGACGTTATTCAGATACGAGTGCGATAATGAAACAAGGGTGTAGAGAGAGATGAAACCAGAAAATTCTCACATATCGATATAATGGTATGGATAATGCTAGCAAAAGCAGATGATTGGGTCAGTAGGATTGAGTGCATGTGAGAATGCGCCGAGAGGCTTGAATATGTGCTGCGCAGTTGCTGATTCCATTTCAATTACATGTTTCGATGAGTAAACTATGTATGAGTAATCGGCTCAAGGTAACTGATATGAATTCCGAAGCTATGCCATTCTTGATAAATGCTACGTTAATCCACTTTTATCATAGATCAGGGTGGATACAGGAGACGGCCGTTTGCTAAACGCAGTAAGTCTGGGTTGTGTGACAAAAATGCACTAAATATTACCAACCTATTGTTTACAGTGAATGTTTTCGCATGTAGACCATCTTTATATGTCGTTGATGTGAAAATGGCACATGCAGACCAGTGATAGTCCGCAGGCTTGGGTGCGTGCTGATGGCACTACAGACAGGTTTTGTGAAAGAACCGTGGTTGCCTTGAGCGAAAACTATGAACGCAATATTAGTGGGGTGATGTTATGGTCATAAAATCGTGAGACAGAGAGTCGTCCTACTAGTTTCACATATGAATGATGAAGAGGTAGTGGTTGTGTTCTAAGCGGCTGAAGTGCGTACTTATCATAACCCAGTCAAAACCCCAACAATTGACAGCCTCACGTGGCTAAGTTTTTGCATTGTAAATATGATCCGTACACGTGTGGGCTCAGTTTCTCGGTACCACGAATAATATAATTTATTGTTATTATTAGTATTATGGATGCTTGACTCACAGCCTGGTGAAATGCCATTCGGTTTGATGTGATTTGGAAGTTGGCTTTCTACCATAGGCTTCATGCTGAAGCGCAAATACCGAACACAAAATTTCTGCCACATTAATATCTTTCCTTTGCTGCATATAAATTCAACCAAAATCATTTTCATATATATTCATTACGACGTGTCATAAAAGCCAGGATCTTGTTTTTCTCGGCAGACTGGAGACCAGCATATGGGAAGCGTTTGCATTGTTTCGGATGTGAATTCGAAGAAAATTGCTAATTGACACTTGCAAAACGACGTGAGAAAATCGTCGGTTAACTTGTCTTGCATAGTAATCTGGCTATTATTTGCAAACGCAGTGCAATGTGTGTTAATAATTTACTTGTATGCTGCTGAAATCACCTAGACTTAACGCTGACAGCATTGCATCTACGCTGTTGGCAGTAACACAATTCATCTGCATGTGGCATCTAGGTTCCTGATAAGCATGGCATATGCACTGAGAGGAAAACGAATTTGAGTCACTATTCCTTATGCCTATGCTGCTTCACCAAGTTATAGCATAGACTTCTGTTTTGTGGTATGACTGAGCTTTTCGCGGAAACGACGATCGTGCATCAGATTTTGCTCACTGGACCAACGAAAGACCATAGCATTACCGCCATGGATTCTGAAGTTTTAGACAACATTTATTTGTCATATGAAAGGCATCTTACCTAAAGGCATCTTACCTAATATAGTTACCCTGAGTTGCGCTACTATATAGTAGGTATTCTGTGCTCTCAGTGAAATGCAACGTCTGGGTAGCATTTTCCACTATGGTTGTACACAAGCTCTGCGTTTGTGTTTGGCAAGGTTAGGTTGACCAAAATCTATGCCTAGACGGACAGTATTCTAACTGGTTTCTATTACGATTGACAAAAATCCGATTGTCATGGCTACTATTGCTACGCTTATTATTTCATATTATTTTAAGTAATTTTAGCTATTTATGTAGCATTTAACCTATATATGCAATCAAGTTCAAGCTCAATGAAATACAATGTATCACAGCGTGTGGAGCTCTTTCTCTTCGGTTTTATAAGCTGCTTAAAACAACATAATATAGATTCGACGTCGAAGTCGGAATGCTGTGCAATCTGCTTACTTCGTGGCTCAGTTGTCCACACTATTTTATACATATCAATCCGTGAAATCTTGACCTGCGTACAACCTATTCATGCACAGTTATAGAGCGAACTGGTCATACTAATTTCCTCACACAATTGTATGTAGCAATGCTCAA
The DNA here is from genome assembly GCA_944474145.2 of Dicrocoelium dendriticum. Taxonomy (NCBI): domain Eukaryota; kingdom Metazoa; phylum Platyhelminthes; class Trematoda; order Plagiorchiida; family Dicrocoeliidae; genus Dicrocoelium; species Dicrocoelium dendriticum. The sequence goes on along the minus strand of CALYDF020002091.1, from coordinate 44,663 downwards.
TGCAGATTGAGATAAATGCGGAAGTGTTTATGCCAGCGTTGGTTTGCCTCGAGGTCAATGTTCCACTGCACATGTGGATTCGTTTACACTTGACAGCAAAGGTCAAAGACAAGTAGTTGGCTCAAGAGAAATAACACCATTTCCTAAACTCCAGTATAAGCTTGCCATATTACTTATCTCCGTTCATCACATAGGTCAAACGGGTCGGTATCATCGTCCTTGGGGCGGATAAACGTGAGTTATATCGGTGACGCAACAATTACACTGCTCTTTGCGACGGCAGGTAAATATGTGATAACATTTCTCATGCTGCAAATTGTTCGCTTAAGGAATCAAGGTTTATCCCAACAAATCTAATTTTCTTTATGGATGCACTTATCGACATATGGGGAACGTTGTTGACATAAGTGCAATTTTAATTGCTGCGTAGTTCGTAAGCAATGCCTACATTTGCGCTATCCTTTGTGACGTGGCTGCGCGATCTTAGCAAGCCATATAGAAGGAACCTCGAAATCGTTTTAATGACTTAGTAGTCCGTCTAATCGATGTAAATGAGATGTGCTAGCCTGATGAAGAATTATCGAAAACATATGTTCGCGAACATTAACTTTTGCTTATCTTTATGGGTTTCCGTAAAACCGGAAACAGTTGCGAAGTGTCTATGTACTTTACGAATCATACGAAAGCAACTAATTGAGCGGTATTCTTACAAATCAATGTTTCATTGCTTTGCCATTGTGATGCAATACCCTCACAGAAGTGTATTAATTCTGATCCTGAGCATCTTTTCGCTCCATCATATAAAGTGATAATACAAGATGAACACCGTGGTGGGATTGTAGTGCTGCACATGATTTGCTTTACTGATCAATACAAAAGTACGCTGCGGGCTAACCGAATGAAATGATTCAGTCCCAAACGTTAGCAATTTGTTGTGTTATAAATGAAGCAACAACTTACCTGTATTGGCCGATCAGATCTAATTCCATATTAGTTGCACGAATACTTAGTTCCAAGCAAAATAGGGGATGTTAACTCATGCTTGCAAGTTGTGGTTTTTAAATAGAGAATTTGGTTCAAAGCATTTCTGCTGATGCATATTACTTAATTAATTGTGTGTTACATTATCGTTTTCTACAAAACACGTAAAATCAAATTGATAAAATTTTTTATCTTCCTTTTCAGGAATATGTCGTCATTCATCACTCTTGATGCTTCCAACTCGCTACCTTATCTCCTCAATATAACATTCGCGTACTCTGCTCTTCTGTTAACCGTTTACACTGGGCTGTTTGGCAACTGGGATCCCGACTTCATTTTTATGCCTAACCCTCATTGCGCTTCCGTCTATTATGATAGATCCGCTCTGCTTCATTCTGCATAGCTTTCACTGTGCAGTTCACTGCGTGTGGTTGGTGTTTTACCGTGAGCCCACTGGTATTCTATGGGAATTCTTGTTACGTATGCAGAACCGAGACACATTGCACAAAATACCGGAGCATTACCCCACGACATCCTTGAGCAAAACATACTACTGCTGATCGGTCTACTTGAGTGTATAGTGAAATGTGATATTCCATAATGCGAGGTTTATGTGTCGCTAGTACATAAATTTCCATATTCTGCAATACGTTGTGTTTGCGATTGGTGTATGTACAAATGTTGTCAACAAGCCGCATGGTCAAATGTATTTAAAGTAAATCGTTCGACCATATATCAAAGAGGATGACCAAAATATGGGCATCAGTACAAAAATTGCCCAGCGGTTTTTCAAAAATTGTTGTTGGTTTTAATCAGCCGAAAACGCAGGTACTAGAACCACCAATCGGGAAAAGCTTCAGACGGTTATTTCGCCTTATTGGGGCACGTTACTTTTGCGCATACGTGGATGACCTTCCGATGATCGAAAGCAAGATTGCTAGTGGCTTGCGCCTGCAAAGGTGCAACTAATACCACTGAGCACTGGGGTCGGTCGCCGATCATTATGAATTGTTAGTTAACTGCGATTTATCATGACGCTTCCCCCACTGCTATGATGGTACCTGTCATACAGTTGACGGCGCTTGTCTTTTGGTATCAGGATTTCATCGTTACCGCACCTGAAATAACATGGCATTTATGAATTCCGTAATAGCGAATTTGTATTGCTTATGGGTAGAGTATGTTGAATTTGAGTATTTTGAATTTGTCGCAATTATCCGACAATTCAGGTAAATCAATTAGCTATCAGAAATAGGGGCAGACGGTCGTTCTGCTTTAGAGGGGCTAGGCAGTGGTGTGCCTTCTTCGCTCCTCTTCCGAGGATCGAACCGTTGACTGCTGGTGGCTTGCGCCAAGTAGCCTGCAGCTAATGCCACTAAGCAATTGGGAACGGTGGCCGACGTTCATGAATTTCTGCTAGCTGCCATATAGTCCGACTCATCCTCCCCAGCGATGCAGGCACCAACCATGCATATGACAGCAGTTGCGCTTCCATCAAAGTACTTCCCGGTTACGGAAGGTATGAATCGAAGTAGGATTTATGCATTCTATAAGGGCAAATTTGAATAGTCGATCAACATCCTCGTGGTGCAAGTTGGGTGGTTCGGGTTAATCCCGTTCTAGCGAGTAGTTCGGTGGCAGTGTTCCATGACGTGGTGGGTTTACGCCTGGCCACTGCACCCCCACGAAAAACCATCAAGGCCCATTTACCAACAATGCGACCTAGCGGATGTGAGTCGTCACTAAGTATAGTCACAACCCTTTCCCCTTCCGGAGGAACTTCCCCACTTCACGAACATCATGTAGTTCGAAGAGTACCTTTAATCCCTTCGTACGATGACGAACACAGCAAGCCAACTCACGAATTCAGGCACACTTTACAAGCACTTATCATGCCCAGTAACCTATACACTTAAACGTATACAGATATACCAATCCAGTAGGTTAGTGGTTTACTTGCTAGACTTTTAGACAGTTAACAACTATACCTATTTGTTTTATCATGATCATGCCATCACAGGCGTGCCCTGCGCAGCGGAGATTAAAACAGTTATTTATAATTACTTGTGATTAGACGGATTTTGGTGAGCATTTTAACTTTTTCGCAATCAAGTGACAAATAAGATAATGCAACTATTACTCCGGAAATGACTCGAATGACCATATCGCCGTATTGGGGCTCTTCAGCGTTACACCTCTTTTTATCAAATTCCGAGCTGCATGATGATTAGTGCAAACCGCGAGCAGTCTTGTATTTTCGCCTAGGAAGAGTACCGAACCATGCGCAACTCTTACTAGCAGCAGTATGACGAAAGGGCACTATAGTGCTATTCCAAATTGGTCGTTGCTTTACCCGAAATTGAATGCTACGCCGAACGCCGCCAACACAAGTAATTACTTAACACATTGTAGGCGGTGTTTGGACGGAGGCTGGAGCCGCCGTGGACGCTGCTCAATGGGAGTACACGCAGTACCTGCACACAGACTGCAGACCTGATGCAGATCTGGCGAAACAACTTTGACTGTCTCTTGAACCACCGTTCAGAGATTGTCTGGCCCAATTTTAAGGGCCTGATGCAGCACATTTTGGAGGCGGGTGTGGCGGATACCTCGACGCTGGATGAGACTTGGAGAGCACTTGCTCAGCTGCGAAACGGCAAATGTACCGGTGCTGACGGAATTCCGCATGAAGTATTGCAACACGGAGGAACCGGTTTGGTGGCTGCGCTGCAATATTTGGTGCAACGCATGTGAGCTGAGTAGGTGGTGTCTCCTGACTTGAGGGATGCGTCTTTGCTCCAACTGTACAAGAGTAAATGGAGCAGATATGGTGCTAGGAATTATCTTGGTATCACGTTGCTGAGTTGTGCTGACAATGTGATTGCCCGAATCCAGCTCAAGTGTATCGTCAGTCAGGTGGTGGTATTGAACGTGGTTGAATAACAGTGTGAATTCCGTTTAGGTCGCAAATGAATTTGATACGGTAGTTCGCGAGGTGATGTGGATGGTTTTGGGTAAGTTTTGTTTGTCCAAGTAAGTTAGTAAGTTTAATTGGATTTCTGCGCAGTGGTATGCGAGCGATAGTGCAGCGGAGTGGACTGACCTCGGATGACTTTGCAGTTGTCACAGGTGTGAAGTAAGGCTGTGTCTTAGCTCCTACCCTCCTTCACGTTTATCGTCATGCCATGATGTCTTATGCTTTTGATGCGGCTTGTGCTTACGGTGTTCGTGTTGAGCACCGCATTGTTGGTAGGTTGTTAAACATCGGTCATTTCGTTGCGAGAACCCCAGTCTGTGTGACAACTATCGGTTTGCTGACGACCGTGCGATTTTTGCTCACACCATGGATGAGTCGAAGCACAAAACTAGTGCTCTAGCTTTGACAGCGACCAAATTCGGGCTCACCATCAACAGAAGCAAGACTGTCTGTCTCTTTCATCCTTCACCAGAGATGCAATCTTCAATGGTGTCACAAATTAGCACTGGTGATGGCTTTTGAAAACCATCTCCCGCTTCTGCTACCTTATTCTATTTAGTTTAGTTTTATGCAGACTATCTGCGACGGATTCTGCTCGTCGATTAGTATTACAGAGTTGCAGACACAGTGGTGTTTCGACGAAGTGGATTTTATACAGTGGACTGTATACTTTTCCTGAGACACCTGAGGTAGTTGGGTCATCTGTGCTTTGTGGATTCGATGCCGTTACCGGATTAGCTGTTAAATGTTCCTTAGAGTTTAGGGTGGCGCATGTGGAGAAACCGAAGCTACGTTACCAGACACGATGAAGGTGAGCCTATCACATTATAATGTTGGGAAACGAAGGCGTTCGATCAGCATGCATGGCGCGATCTGATCTCGAAAGCAGTGGCTGTGTTGCAGGAGAAAGCGCTTGTGCGTGCGGAGAAGAAACAGTAATTACGGAAGCGACGAGAGCAGAGCGCCGGTAGCAGGTGCCTGAGTCAGGTAGGCTTAATGCGTCATGAGTGAGACCACTCGAGACGAGCATCGAAAAGACGACTCGTGCTACTGAAGACCTAGGCAGAATCGGCGCAGCGTTGGTAGGTACGCTGCATACACTTCAATTCGATTTAATAAACGCTGCCTGCTTGCGGAATTTCTTTATTTCATGTGTTTGGTTCGCTACCTTTTCTAAGTGTTATTTTGTTTCCTTCTATCTCTGTGTAGCTGAATATTCTAGTTTTTACTTACGCACGTCGCCTAAAAGAAGTGTGGCTACGTTCGTTAATTTTTTCGCAATTATTGCATATTTTATCTAATTTTCTAACATGTTGAATTTATCGCGGATGGTTGTTAACCCATTGGTTTCATTTGCTACTTTAGCGAGGAGTTATGTTGACATACGCATTTACTGTTTTTGATCTATTTGTTTAATGTTTTTTCAAGCGGTTAGCTGTTGGAATAATTTGGAACAATGTTGCTGTTGCTTGACATCCCCGGTGTGGCTCCAATAGATGAGAATGTTGATCAGGTGTCTCCCTAGCTATTAGTTTGCGTCGCGATTACACTACCTCCAAGAGAGTCTTTCCTGAAGGGGACGGGGTGCACGTTCCTGGTGACCGTGTCAGGCTCAAACAGTGGTTCTATGCGGGTTTCGGTCTAACAATCGCGTTGTGTGCGCTTGGTTCCCCAAATACAGCGTGCTTGTGTTTGCTTGTGTAGGAGTGTTCGCCGGCTCCGTTGACGAAACTCTGATTCCATCCACATTCCTCCCGGTCTTATTCCTTCGGGTTTACACTGGGTATGGGGGGTGTGATGAAGCAACTCCCCGTGCAAGGTGATTAATAAACACCAAAAACCAACATGGACCTAGAACTGAACCTGGCGGCACACCACACTCAACTTGTATGGGGTCCGATAAACAGCTCTGAACTCTGACCATTAATTGCCGTTGAAACAGAAAGTTGGCGATTCTGCTTAAGAGAGGGTCTCGGATCCCTTAATGCTGCAGCTTGGATAGTAGTATCCGATGGTCTAGATGGTCTAGCCTTTGAAAAATTCAGGTAGAGCACATCAACACCTTCTCCAGCGTCAGCTGCCTCTATCCAACTACTGCATGCAATTAGTAACTCCGTTGAACATGACCGCTGTCGACGGAAACCGTACTGCTCAGGCGTGCTTATGTTGCAGTTTTCCAGATAGCACACCAGTGCAATTTGTATACCGATCATTTGTACGCCGGGTTTCCTCATCATTTCATTTGTGAAGTGTATTCAGTATGGAACAGGTATACAATATTTCGTTGAATATTATGTAAGTAACACTAATCAAGAGTTACTTCGGTCAGATATTTTTCGGTCCGGATTCCATGAGTGCGCTTGTGGGCTGCTGAATGTCCAAAATTTTGACAACATTTGACAAGAAAAAAGCTTGTTACTTTAGATTTGAATTGGAGAGGCTTCTCTATGGTCCCTAGCTGTAACCATAGCTTGTCCCACCGATGTGAATACCTCGTCGAGAAGAAAGTTAAGCAAATATACTGCTTAGTCCTCTGTAAAAATATTAAACATTTTCCATTACAAGTGGGATAGGTTGAGACATTGTGTAAAGCGACGGCCGTACCGGTTGAGCAAATTCATGAGTTTATTATGCTGGAGATAATAATACGATTGCTTTTCAACCGTGGAAGCCAGAGTGAATCGAACCTGAGTCAGGAACTTAGGCCCTCATATGAAAGCTTCGATGAAAACCCTATGATCATCTTAGTAAATCAGCACTAGACGTTTTCCTAAGCAAGTCTATCTGTTTTACCTAAGTGGCTATGGTACAGTACTCTAGAGTGGGTCACACAAGGAGTTTGACTGATGCAATTTGTGTTTAGGATAGCGAAGATGACAACTAATGTAGCTGGTGGTTGATCATTTCACTTATCTTGGAAGCTGCATCAACAGTGATGGGCGCATAAAAACTGACGTCATCTCACGCAATGCAAAAGCCAGAGCTACCTTCTTAAACCTGCGGCATCTTTGGCGACAGTAGGGAGTTTCCCTTCGTCTGAAAGGCCGGGTATACAAGGCCACAGTGAGGGCCGTTCTGATGTATGGTAGTGAGACTTGGCCCCTTCGGTCTGAAGATCTAAAGCACTTTCAAGTCTTTAATCATCGTTGTCTGCGCAGAATTGCTGGAGTCGGATGGCACCAGCGTGTCTGCAGTGATGATGTGCGTAGGCGAGTACTAGGAAGTGATACTCATGCTAGCTCTCTAGAACAACAGATAGCACTGAATAAGTTGCGTTGGCTCGGGCACGTGCTACGTATGCCTGGTCACCGCTTACCTAGGAGGGCCTTGTTTAGTCTGCCTGGTGTAGGGTGGCGCAAGGCTCGAGGTGGACAGAAGTTGACTTGGCAGCGGCAAATTAAGTCACTGCCAACCAAACTGAGTGCCGTTGGTCCGTTTAGCCTTCCAGGCTGGAGTCCACGTGACTCGCCTTGTGCTGGGCTCGAGACTTTACAGGACATGGCTCGCAGTAGACACCGGTGGCGCGTCTGCTGCCGTCTCCTAATCGGACTGCCTGTTTAAAGTGTGTTTGGTGCTGAGTTATCTGCGGGTTAATGGGTGATTATGACGGGTTGTAATGAAAGTCGCAAGGAAGCTGTCTTACCGACGCCGCCTTATCTTTGCACGATAGCCAGCTCTTTTGTGACGGTATGTTGCCTACACAAGGTGTAGGCGCCTTGACCCTGAGTGTTTGCTAAGGGCATTAAGGTTTTCAGGTAAGTCCCCCTTCTCTCCCTCTTCTTATTCTCTATTTCATAAGTCCTCATGGTTGTACGGTAGCGAAGCATCAGTTCAAATGACTGATGTACTGTTGTTGATGATGATGATTGACAAATCTAGCTTGTTTGTTCTCTCGCTTTCGCTACTTGGTGTAGTATGTGTTCGGAGAAGTTGAAGCTGTTGGAGTATCGAATTCCCATGTCTCGGACGGAATACGCAGTTGGGATGGGGTTAGCAGTGAGTGTGATGGACCCTTCTGGTATAATACATCTGTGGCAGATAACTGTGCGCATTTGTTTGCCGAAAACCTTCTTGAACTGCTTTCGCTCCGTTTGTTTAGGGGATGATAAGTTCTCGCGTGCATAGTTTAGGCACAATTCCAGATGGTCAGATAGAAATGATTACACTAGTTTGATGTCATTCGCAAATAAAAACGGGCTCCCGTGTCTAAGGTAGTCACATACATGGTTTAGGTAAATGAGGGAAAGTAGTGGACCCAATACACTGCCCTGAATAACGCCGCTCGTGACATTTCTGGAAAAATGGCACAACGGCACAATGGTTTATTACGGGTACAAAAGCATTGCTTAACAAGTTCCGTGGGATGGAACTTATTGTAAAATTCAAATGCATATTAAAGGGAAGAGCGTTGTGGTGGACTCACCATAGACTTATGTAGAATAGCAGAGATGTTCGCGTATTAAACGTATAAATCCAAAAATCCATTGGTTGGGAGTCTGGCAAGACACCGTTTGATTGCGTTCTGTAGCCCCTGGCTAACAAGTCATTAAATGAAATGGGAGACAGTGCATCGTCAACAGGTATTTTAAATATCACCAGATTGGGAGCAGAGACGACATAATTAAGGAGGGCATTCCAAGACTGGCACACGTGGACTGAAAAGAAATTTCTACGGCATTCAAGCCGGATATACTGTCTTTTCAGTTTCCGAGGGTGATCTCTTAGGTTAGTGTTATGGTTCAGTTCCAGTAGCGAATGGCAAACGTGGTTGGGGTTCTTCAGAATCTGGTAAACCATTACGAGATCCCCCACGAAAGCTGATATCGACTGCTGTACATTCTTAGAGATTTCAGTCTAAGCTGATAGGGCAGATGAAAGAGGCCCCTGACGTTCTTGGTTGCCCGTCGTTGAGGAGTCTCGAGAGCAACGAGATCCTGTTTCTGCCACGGCTGCCACGCCTGAATAGCATAGTCCACGTGAGGTCGCACGTAGGCGTTAAGCATTTGGGGAAATATTGTGTGTTCAAACCGACCGAAGTCGCTGCGAAGAAGGCCGAAGTGAAACAATATTGACTAATCTGTACTCCTTGTGTTCGGCCATTAAGATATGATTGGAACCAACTCAACAGAGGGTTGTTTATTCCCAGGGCACACGAGCACAGTTAACAGTGGTTTCTACGATACACAGTTAACCGCTTTTTCATATCCAGCGGGATGGCGATGATGATGACGGTGGTCATGCCACCATCTAAATTTGCTGCAACATGATCAACAATATTGTTGGATCAAGAAAGCCGTAGGAAAGGTAAAATGTATCTCGCAAAAATTAACCAAGTACAACTGAGTCAATCCATTGTTAAACGGAGAGTCAAGCGGCAGACGCACACAACCAATAATAATGAGTCAGCAAGCCAACCAATGAGATCGAGCCAATTGATGTTGCTCACATGGTTACCACATTATCGTTCCCCCTCCGAAAAGCTGCCTCAACCAGGTTCGTAGCGATCAATAGGTTTCACCGTTCTCGCGGACCGACGCAGCTGGCTTCGTGGTAATGGTAACTCAGCCGGATCTTCGCGCGCGGATCGGTCGGGCTGATTAGCTGGTCCGTGAGCTGTGTGGAGTCGACGCGCGTTGACAATTAGGCCGTTCTGCAATCGATAGGTGCCCGGGCCAAGGGTACGGTCGATGTGCAGTGGAGCGGAAAGCGAAGGTGTGCCTTTCTTTGTTGCTCTGCTTTTGACGCGAACGTATGTCCCGGGCTGCATTGGTGATGATAATTTAGCGTAGGAATGTTGGTAAGATGCTATGCGATTTGAAACTTCGGCATCTCTCGCTGATAAAACGTTATGTGCAGCATTTAACTTTGTGCGCAAGGGCCTTCCTAGCATCAGCTCCGCTGGCGTTCTTCCGGTGGCTCTGTGGTCACATGTTCTGTAGGAAAAAACCGCAGTTAAAACTGCATCCTCCCAGTCCGAACCTCCTATGTGTATGGCTTGTATAGCTTCTTTTAAAGACCGGTTTAAACGTTCGACCATGCCGTTGGCTGCAGGATTGTAGGGCGCAGTTCTGGAGTGCTTAATGTTATGGCAATGTAGAAAATCTGCGAATTCGCGGCTACAAAATGGTGGCCCGTTATCCGTTACTATTTCATGCAGTAAAATGAAACGGCTGAACAAGTGTTTAAGCCAACGTAACACAACCGAAGTAGTAACTTGGTCGCATATGTGTACTTCAGGCCATCTACTGTAAAAACATGTGGCAACAAGTAGATTTCGCTTATTCGTAGGAGCAGTAGCGAAAGGGCCCATAATATCAATGGCGATTTTGGTCCATGGTTTCATCGGGTAAGCAATTGGCTGTGTCGGGGCTCTAACGGGCAAAGAACTTTTGTCCGCTAATCGGCAAGCATTGCAATTGACCACAGATGTCTCAAAGCTAGATGCCATTCGTGGCCACCAGAAATAGAGTCTTACTCGATTTTTGGTCCGAACTATACCTGGATGTCCCTCATGTGCGCAAGCTATTATCTTGGCTATCAACTGGGACGGAGCTACAAACACCGAACCGCGCATCAGGCAACCGTCTACCACTGATAGTTCATGTCGAATTGCATAATACGGAATGAACTCACCGGGGATTTCGTTATTCTTGGACCAGCCCTGCTGCACATATTCAATAATCTCATGCAGTAAAGAATCGTTAGAATTTTCCCTTCCTAGTTCCTCGATCGTCAAGGCAGACAGGTTAGCTCCGAGACTGGAAACTAGTACCGCCTCTCTGAGTCTCTCTTTTTCATCCTCCAACCCCACGGGTAAGCGAGATAGGCCGTCAGTAATCTGATTTTGCAAACCTGGCCGGTACACAATTTCAAAATCGTAGTTAAGGAGCCTGGCATACCAGCGATCGATTCGCATTGGGCGAGATCCTTTAGATCCATTGCTGAGAAGAGCTGTTAGGGCTGAATGACCAGTAAACAGATTAAAACGACGACCAAACAGAAATAAATTCGACTTTTGACAGGCCCACGCACATGCAAGAGCTTCTTTTTCCCCAACTGAATAATGACGTTCGGAATCTGATAGCTTTCGTGATGCGTAGGCAATAACTTTCTCCTCTCCGTTTTGTATTTTGAGAGGACAGCTCCGAGACCGGCATCAGACGCGTCAGTGAACACAAAGGTGCGGCAAGACTCATCAAAAATGGCAACTAAGGGAGCAGACGAAACTCTCCTTTTCAGTTCATCAAAGGCATTTTGATGATTGCTGCCCCAAACGAACGACGATCCTTTCTTTGTTAACTGTCATAATGGATCTGCCACAGTCGCAAAATCCGGCAGATAGCGCAGGTTGTAAGAGCACATTCCTAAAAAGGACTTTAGTTCTGTCAAATTTTTGGGTGTTGGCGCTTCAGAGATGGCCCTGATATTTTCATCACTTGGTCGAATGCCACTGCGTGAAATGACGTGTCCCAAAAACTGAAGTTCTGGTGCATCGAAGAGACATTTTTCTGCGTTCAGACGCAAATTGAGATCACTGAGGCGCTGGAGGACTTTGTGTAATCCTGTATCATGTTCTTCCTGTGAGCGGCCGAAAACACAAATATCATCTATGTAGGCAACCTGCCCATCGATACCTGCCAGGGCGTGAGTCATGAACTTTTGCCAGGCGGCGGGCGCGGAACTCAAACCCATGGGTAAGACTTTGTACTGAAATAGGCTATCAGGAGCAAAGAAGGCAGTTAGGTGTTTGGAATCATCGGCCAATGGCATATGGAAAAACGCACTTTTCAAATCTAGCTTGGAAAAAACAGTTGCACCAGCTAAACGTACAGTGAGATCATCATTAAATGGTAAAACAAAGCGTTCTACGACGATCTGTTTGTTCAGCGCCTGCAAATCGTTGCATATCCGGACAGTACCGTCTTTTTTCATGACACAAACCATTGGATGCACCCACTCAGAGCAATCGATAGGTTCAATCAAATCATTTGCTAGCATCGCTTGCAGGGCTGCAGAGACCGCATCACGTTTCGCTAGCGGAATGGGTCGAGGTTGACCAATGGCGATCGGTTTCGCATTCGGTTTCAGCTGAATTCGATGCACACCACATGGAATACGGCCGATGGACTTCTGGAAGAGCTGCGGATAATGTTCCTGCCAGTGTGCTACGTTGACGGAAGAGATAAGCATGCGGTCGAATGATGGTACAATATGCAAAGCCACCATAGCATTCCTCCCAAGCAAGGGTCGTCTGTTGTCCGAAGAAATATACACTGCGACATCGGCAGTCACAGAATGCAACTGCAAAGGCACGATAATAAATCCCAATATGGTTAGTGTGTTCCCACTATAACTCCAGAATGAATGTGAGGTGGGATGTAAAGTATGCTGTGATAGGTAGCGTTCATAAAATTGGAAAGGCACGATAGTAACTGGAGAAGCAGAATCAAGTTCCATTTCCAATGGAACAGCACCTTTAACAGTAAGGAACAATACAGTACGAATGTCAGCAGCTGGAAACTTCGGTTCAACAACGGATATGGTTACACAACCTGAAGGTATGGAATCAGCGGTGATTGAATAGATATTGTCTTGAGTTGGATCGGTAACATGGCATTCCGTTGTATCATCATCTTTAATGAGTGCGACAGCCTGCGATCGACAACAGCGGGCATAGTGACCACAATTTTACCACAGTTTTTACATTTGAGGCTGCGGGCGGGACAACCGGCAAAATTAGCTTTGTGAGACGTGCTCCCACAACGATAGCAAGAAAGTTTGTTTGTCGGACATTGCCGGAAAGATTGTACTCTCGCCACTTCAGCTAAGCTGGTGGAACAAAACTGCTTCGATTGCAATGAAATTTCTGTCTTTACTCGGGCTAATTCGCAAGCTCGATCCCACATTAGTGTGCAAGCGTCTTCCTGCAATAGCCCCTCACGTATGCGCTTGTCAGCGATTCCAGTGATCAGTTGCTGAGTGAGCATACAGCCTTCAATCTTTTTCTGTGGAATAGACGAGTAGGCACACGGTCGTACTGCACGACTCAGCCGAGCAATGAAATCATTCAAGGGTTCGCCTGCTTCTTGGTGTATTCGGGAGAAAATATATCGCGCGGTAAACACGTTCATTTGGTAACTCCATGCACGATCGAGAGCATTGAAGGCGTCCATAACCGATTTGCATCCTTGGAGACCCGAATTGTCGCTGTCCCTCATCTCCGAGTAAATGACGAAGCAGCTTCAATCTTTTATCCTCAGTAAGAGCAGTAGGGAGATCGCTGATTAAATCCTAGTAGTTTAGGAAGGATGTTTTCCAATGGAACCAGGCATCCGATGTCGGTCTGCCGCCGCAATCAGTCTAAAATGGAGATGGGGGTTGGATGGAAAGGTTCATTTTTGCCTCCGCGACGCCACAATGTTGTATCAAGAAAGCCGCAGGACATGTCGAAAATATATCTGGCAAATTAACCAAGTACAAGTGAGTCAATCCCTTGTTAAACGGAGAGTCAAGCGGCAGACCCACGACCAATAGTAAGGTAGGAATGAGTCAGCATGCCAACCAATGAGATTGAACCAATCGACGTTGCTCACATGGATACCACAGTGCCTACCTGTCTATTGCCATTATCTCGTCCATACTGGCTCTAGGCGACAACTCTTTCGAAATATGGTGAAAAACGTCATAAAAGTTGTCATCCGTGAATATCGTTGTCGTTCTCATGTAACATTTAAAATATCTGACGTACTATATTTCAGGACTCACAAATGTGATATGTCATCGTAAGTGTGCAATCGTTCTCTGAATCGAATAGTAGTAAAATATAAATCTAACAACGTTTTGAACTGCTGCACAGATATTGCCTCAATTACATGTTCAGGTAAACTGTTCCAATTGTTTACCACTCTCCGTTCGAAGCACAGTGGGTGGGGAACACATCGCACATCCGGCACGACAAGTATGTATCTGTGACCGCGTGTGCTGCATGGCCCACGTAAGTGCAGCATTGGCCTTAGCATTAGGAAGTCACCGAGATGTAGAATACGGTAGGTGATAATAAGGTCGACTCGCATCCGACGGTAGGACAAGGTGTAGAGTCCTAGTTTCTTGTACCGGTCTTCATACCCCAAGCCACGTAAACTCGGGATGAGCCTGGTAGCAAAATGTTGGACCCGCTCGATCTTTTGTGCCTCGCCTCGGGTAATCGGAAAGTAGGCGGGCGAACCGTACTGTAGCATTGGTCTAATGATGGAAGAGAAGAGGCGAGTGGCAACCTCTTCAGACCATGTGCCGAAGCTACGTTTGAGCGCCCAAAGCCTGCGCAGTCGGTTACAATATAGCCTGTTCGTTTTGTCCACGGACTTTAAATCGTAGTGTGAGAGTACACCTAGGTCCTTCACGGAGGGTGTGGGATATAGCGTTTGGCCGCCAATGGTGTAGGTTGGGCCGTCAACACTCTTCCCCAGGCTATTAATACAGACTTGGCTGGGTTGATCGGGAGAACTTCTGCAGACCATGTGGATAGGCGGTTGAGGTCTTGCTGAAGCAGGCCACAGACATCGGGAGCGTCAATTTCTCGCCAAATCTACATGTCGTCCGCAAACAAGGCCCAAGACGACCGGAGAAGCTGCGGTAGCAGATTGCAACAAGTAAATTTTTCTTATTCAACGAAGCGATGGAGAAGAGTCCCATAACATCAATTGGAACCATTGCATTCCTCCCAAGCAGAGGCCGCTCGTTATCTGATAAAACGTATACCGCGGCCTTCACACCTACTGGACGAATCCGGAGAGGTACGATGAGAAAACTATGAATGGTTAAATTAATGCCACCGTAATTCCAGAACGAGTGAGCTGTCAGGTGTAAAGGGTACACGAATAAGTAACATTTGTAGAAACTGGAGGGTACAATACTTACAGGAGGAGCGGAATCCAATTCGACTTCTAATGGAATAACACCTATGTTCGTAGGAAATAAGACAGTTCAAATATCTACAGAGGAAAGTTAAGATTCAACAGCAGATATCATCACATTTCCCAAGTTGCTGACATAAGCAGTGACTAAGTAAACATGTTGCTTGGCTGAATCAGCTACGTCGTGCTCGGGAACGGAATCTTGTTCAACGAGCACGATACGTTGGGATCGGCAACAGCGAGCAAAGTGTTCAATTTTTCCACAGTTTTTACATTTGAGACTGCGGGCTGGACAAGAAGAGAAGTAAATCTTTTGGGAAGTACTACCACAGCGGTAGCCGGATGGTTTACTCCCTAGTAAGGGATGAGTAGGCTGTATTTTTGCCACTTTGGTTAGTTTAATTACACAAAACTCTTTCGCCTGCAGAGCAACCTCCATTTTCATTCTGACCAAATCGCAGGCTTGATGCCAGGTCAGAGTTCGGACGTCTGTCTGTAGCAGCACTTCACGTATACGTTTATCAGCAACTTCAGATAGCAACTGTAACGTCAACATGCATCCTTCGATCTGCTTTTGCGGAATAGAAGAGTACGCGCACGGCCGCACCACACGAGTAAGTGTAGTAATAAAATCATTCACCTGGCTTCTGTTGCATTCGGGAGAAGACGTACCTTGCTGTGTACTGGTTCATTTGGGATCCCCAAATGCGATCATGAGCTTAGAATGCATCATGGGCTGATTTACATCCCTGGAGATTTAGGTAAAATCAAACAGCCGTTGCCCCTCATCTCCGAGCAAGCGACGAAGCAGCTTTCCCTTACGGATTGGAGATTTCAAGTCGTTAATTAAATCGAAATAATGCTGGAAGGAACTTTTCCAGAGAAGCTAGGCGTCCGACGTAGGCCTGTTTCCACAGTTCGTCCAACATGCCGATGAAGCTTGAATTGAAAGGTTCATGGTTGTACTTTCGATGCGGGCTTTTGTATCGGAACGTAGATGTAACAGCAGTGTATGTAGGAGGCACATACTACGTACAACTGTCCAGAAGGAAAAAGGACACAAAATGTTCCGCTAATCGACCAATTAGCGTTGAGCGAAGTTCAGCCAAACATGATAAGTTTTGGGTTTCGATTCACAACACTGTTATATACAGCAAAAAGTTGTATGACTTGGAAAAGCTAACTGGTAACGAACCTTGGTAATCACTATCATGCGGTAATCAAATTGACACATCGGATCGCACATAACATTGTGGGAACTTGCTGGCTTAGTCGAATGATAAAAGCAGGACAGTCTAGCAAACGGTGTATAGATGGGTTGGTTTCGATGTAAAGATCACGTGTCCCACAAGATCTAATCTGTCCTGTATTGCTACCACATTACAAAGATTGCGCCGAAGGAAAAGTGGCCAATCACAGTTACAAAACCTGGGCTTAATAATTACGGTGGAGTAGTCAACGTGAAAGAAACACAGTCATCGAAGCTGTGTCTATAGGTTAGGGCGCAAATTGGGAGGCTGACAGAAATTTTCGCTTGAAAACTAGGAGTTTGCCTGCTTTGAACTTGTGGATGTACCATGTGCTTACGTTGAATTGGCGTCCTGATGGACGCAGGTTATATAAAAGCGTAAATGTTGTAGTATGTCATCAAGTCGCGTTTTGTCAATCATTGACAAGGCGCTGAAACAATGTGGCTTGGGTTGGGCTGGTGTATTCGAACTGAGTGGCTTAGATAGACACACCCAACCCAATATGCTCAGTAGCTTTCGGCTTTTCTGGAATGCTCCCCTATGCTAGGCGTTAAGGCGGAGGACAGATATCATGCTAACTAATCGAGGCAACCAAACTGTCGTTATTAGTGAATGCGAAAAACAAATCGACGTATGCTTCAGAAAGTTATGTGACCGTATAACCGATTTTCCACTGCGCAATAAGCTGTCTGTACATGAAATCGGATGCGTGGTCGACACATATGGGGCGAGTTGCAACGATTACCCATCTCTTGGGACCAGCACGCGAACTGACAGTATTCAGTCGGTTTGCATTTCCAGTACGTGCGAATAAAATTAGCACACTATTTCTTCCGAACTCTATTACCCTTGACTGATATCAGTTATTCATTTATGATTAGCTTACATGTATCTAAAGGGCGGCATTAACAAATAGGAAAAACTCTTCTCGACAAGAGTGAAATGGCTCAGAGAACCCAGCCATGACCTGGACATAAAAGCAACCATATATCCCATCCCTCGCCAAAGTGACTGATATCATTGCAGATCGCAATATGACAACAATTACAGCCGCATCTGCGTGCTTACCTGCCAAACCCAAATCCCATATATAGATAAAATATTTTTGCAAACCTTTGACCCTATTTTGTATGCACGGAAGTTTAGTGGAATTCTGTCGGTCAATTGAGACGCTACATTAGAAAGTCAAACCAACTCAGAACAGCCTGTCTGAACTTGACTGGGAAGGCATTCAGCAGTTTGTACCCTTATTGCGGGGGTAATAAAACATAGCATTTACATGTAATCGCAATCGAAGCGAAAAGAGAGGAGAAAACATGCATGCACACATCTCACCAGTAAAGTTTCACGCGTGGTTCTGATAAGTTTCTTGTTGCTCACACGAAGACAGGAGATATTGTGCAAGAAAAAACCCTAAATTTTGAGCTGGCAGACAAGCAGGAGAGTGTTTTATAACATCATCGTGAAGTGGGCGAAATGGGTCATTAAAACCATTAATAAAATGTTAACACATACACCAAAATGCTCAGTAACGACGTGGTCAACCAGTTACACATCGGGCAATCCACTACACCAGGAAATCATCTTAATGGAATGCAGAAGTAATCTGAAGTCTTTTGTAGAAGGCCATGAAGTATGACAGTATGGCATTATATCCAAGGAGAAAGAATACAGGCAGTGACGATTTCACAAGCTAAACAGAGGGTACTGAAAGTAATTTGAATTTCAAACATAATACTTCTCTCACTTTCAGGAATCTTTTGTCAACCTGCATTGACCAAGGTAGAATGTGTGCTAATTGCACTGTAATGTACTTCTCAGTGGATGGACTGCGTATATTATGGTCACCTACTACCATGAAAGGAAAAGTGATTGCCAAAGCAGACGTTTTCGTGACGCAAAATAGGGGAAACTACATCGTGGTCAGAGTGCTTGTTCAGATTTAAATCACAAGTAGTCGTTCATAATGCATATACCAGCTAACGGAGGGAAATTCAAGGATGCCTTCTTTGCCACGCTCGCTATCCCAATAGTCATCCGAAAGTCGGAAATGATTCCACCGTGTAGGCACCGATTAAAAATCAGTCAATGTCATGGTAAGCATGTTGGCACATTCTTTTAAGAAAGCAGAGGAAAGTGCGAGTCAAGTCAAGCTCAACCTGATACACAGAGGCAGTAATACCCTCCAAACTGTTGCATTACCACTTAGTGAGATATGTCGCCAACTCAGATAGTTTCGGCCATTATTCTCACCAGGCCCTGACAACATCCCGCCAATCCTAGTCAAGCACGGAGGTCCAGACATCCCCTTGTTTTTGCTTAATGTGTTTACACGTTACATGCTCAATGGGGAGTATCCTATACACTGGAAACAATCAACTATAATACCACGACACAATATTGGATCTATGCAAGATGTAAAAAAGTACCGCCCAATCCACCACACATCTGTTATCTCCAGAATCATGGAGAGGTTAATTAAAGAATGCATAATAGAATATTTGAGTTCTATGAGCCTACTCAGTAAACATCAACACGATTTTTCGAAAGGTAGGTCGTGCACTACTTTTCAATTAGATTACCTTGATTCTGTGACTAGAGCAAGAAACGCCAGAAGTGCCATCATCGTAATATTTCTTGACATTCAAAAGGCTATTGACCATATCCCACCCAATTTATTGTTGCGGAAGCTTATGTCCCATGGTATCACAAATTCGCTTCTAGATTGGTTGTCTTCCTACCTCGAGGGTAGAAAGCAAGTAGTCAAAATCGGTAACTATACATCTGAACCTACCACAATCTCTGGTGGAGTGATCCAAGCTAGCGTGCTAGGCTCGCATTTAGTCTTAATCTCTTCCAGCGATCTCCTTGATAACATCTCGTACAGGAACCCATTCCTTTTCGCTGACGATGTTAAAATTGTCTATTGTTCCGCCCCTGAACAATGTAGTCCTAACTTAGTCTGTATTCAGTCTGATTTGTCCGCACTGGAGCTCTGGAGTAACTCCTGGAATTTGCACTTTACCACTGACAAGAGTAATCTATTGTAGAACGGCTGTGGCCCTTCTCTGAACATCATTACATTAAACGATACTCCTATTCCTGTGTGGTGCAGTCCGAGACCTTGCTCTAAGATATTCTGCCTCATTTAAATTTTTAGAGCATGTTATATTCTTGCAGGTTTCTGCCAGAAAAGTGATCGCCTATATAAGTCGATATCTTATCTTAAGGGATTCCAGGCTTCAAGCCTTTAAACTATGTGTTAGGCCGAAGCTTGAGTACTGTACGATAGTGCATAGTAATCTAAGAAAAGTGGACATCATAGCACTAGAAAACATTCAACAATCATTCACAAAGAGGTTTTTGAACATGCCTAATAATGTGACATACCGTGAGCGTTACGAGGCGCTAAATCTGGAGCGGCTATGGCTACGCAGACTCAAACTTAATCTGTGCCTTCTATACCGCTTACTATTCGGGTTAAGCTTCACTGCTCAGCAACAACTCGAGATCCAGACTCGTATGCACTATGAACTAAGAAACAGCGAGCGCACATTGCAAATACCAAAGTCTCGCACAAAGCTCCGCTCAAATTTTTTCTCCGTAAAATATGCGTTAATATGGAACAAACTTCCATCGAGTGTTAGAAACTGCACTACCTATGCACAATTCAGACGCATGATTAATATTCAACTGACTGTTGCAAATATCTGGTCAACATTAAGCCAAAAGGTGACTCTAAATACTTTGGATGAGAAAGGTCCTGGATACATTTGAAAGTTGTCATATTTTCTATTCATTTCAATATTATAAGGTAACCAACAAATAGTCACATCCTTGAATATATATTTCTAAACGATCTTAGTCCTATTACTCCGTTTAACAAATTCTGTTTTCTCTTTTGGTGTACTGGTTCGAAGATTCACTACGCCTTTCAGGCTGATGTCTCTATATCATTGTCGGCACTTTGCAAGATTTTCCATCAAATTGTGATTGTCCCATCAGCAAGCGATTGTATTCATTATTATTCTTTTTAATTCCTCATACTTTATCTTTTGCTTTGTTTCATTGTTGGTCATGACTGGGCTGATCTCTTGTGGTGACGGATTTTGGCTTCTAAAATAAAAATAGTATACCCATGTAAATCATATTGCTACTGACTAGCTGGCTTAAAACCAAAAAGTGCCACACTTGATTGATCCGCATGACGGAAGGGGCTAAGGCTTCTGCGCCCATAACGTATGCATAAAACATCCCTAAAAATATATTTGATACCCAGTTGATGGCCTAGTTAGTACTTTGCCACTTCGGCATAGAGCCAATTGGAGCAAGGAAGTGCGGGTGAAATCCATCATGGGAATACCCTGCATGGAAGCAAGCCCCCTGGGGACAGTTCCATGGATGACCGTATTACTTTACTTGAAATTTTCCGTAAAATCCACATTTATTATTGTTCCCAGTTTCTTAATCTCTCTACTATCTTCGAACTGCTAATCACTTTAAAAACTCATATGGGAACCATTGAAAGGAAAACGTAAAATCTACTATATTATGCGATCACGTTGTACATGTCGATAAGACCACCATATTGGTCTGTGCCTCGCACTGTCGAGGAATAAAGCGTTTATTTATTTATTTATGTATAAAATAAGCTTTATGTACCCTAATGGGTTCATTTTCAGTATTCACACTACCATTGCGGATACCTAGATGATAATAGCAACATACATGCTTGGGTAGAAAAGTGGGAAAATTGGCAGAACTGTTACTCCAACAAGCGCTCGTGCAGTATGTTTGTGACTTTCGCTGGATCAACAAGCAATGATGAGAGATAAAACAAAACAATATTATTTTACGATGACGTGCGGTAGAATAACATTCTGGATTTTGAACGGGTAGAAGAGGAAGAGAGGGTTTTGGAAAGATCATTGTGAATTGTATGAAATCGATCAGTTAGTATCTTAGAAGAAAAATCATTACAGGCACCAAGGTGTCTAGAAATGATCAACTCAACTAAAAAATCTCTAGACAGCCGCTGCATCTAGAAATGTGCTTTATAGATAGCACCAATAAAATGTAGTCTTTCTGCAGCAGACCAGGGAACATGAGAGGAGAGCAGTATAGCAATAGGCAATAATTCAAGGGTTCACAAACCTGAATATTAAAGTACGAAGTACTGAAAGCCCCTTAAGTCTGAGTACATAAAATGAGTTTTCTGATTTTTTGAAAAGTTTTACAGATGTGCGTGGACTAAGAAGGGTTCCAGGACAAAATGTGCCGAGATACTTGACGGTAGAAGTGCTAGCTGTAGGATTTTTCTTCACAGTATGTGTGGGGGAGAAAGCTGTGAGGGACTGCAACTTATAGCCACGTAGAAAAGAAAATATTACATCCTTGCATTTAGATGCATGAAGCATGAGATTTGCATGAAGACCATTCCTCCAGATCTTCCAAACGCACTTTGTAATGATGAGGAGTCCTGGCTAGTTGGGGACGTATATCCCAGCACGACATCATCAGCATATTTACATCCTATAAACTTGGTTTGTATAGGGAGATGCTCAATATACAAGGAAAATACGAAAGGTGATAGGATCGCTCTCCGTAGAACACCACAGTCGGCATGGAGGACAGAGGATTTCTTACAGTTCAACTTGATGAAGTTGGTACGATCTCCAAAATAGTCGCGTAACAGATTGCACACACTAGGATGAACTCCATTTTCGGATGGCAGTTTTAGCAATCTTGACCTATCCAGGCTTCCAAAGGCGTTTGAATAATCCAGGAAGGAAGCTGTACGAATTTACATATTTGATCTAATGCAGAGGCCATAGCATGAACAACTTATGTGGAGCGCTGAGATCTATACGCAAACTGGTAGATATCGTCTTCAGAAGCGGCTGAAAAAATTCGCAGAATGAACAATCTTACAAAAACTTTTAGGAGCACAGATGCACATGCAATTGGGCGATACTCTTGAGATCCAGTTTTTGGTACTAGAGTAATACTGGTTACTCTCCAAAGGTACGGGATCACACCCATAGTAAGGCATTAGTTAAAGACGTCTGTAAAAAACGTCTGTAAAACGTCTGTAAAAAACACCTTCAAAGCTAAGGGTGAGAGAGCATCAGGACCACAAGCTTTTGTTGCCTTTAATCTTTTGAGTTCCTTGTTGACGTTACTTTGATCGAAGGGCGCGGCTGGACTTGAGCTAATGAATGAGGGTAAGGAAGATGAGCTTAGTGAGGCGGAACTAAACTCCGAATTCAGTTTATCCACATCCTCTTCACCTCTCCTCCTGAAAACGCTCGTACCACAGAGCTGCATCAGAAGCCTCCATAAATCGTGACAGTTATAGTTGCCTTACACTGCTTCGACGTATAATTGGTTTAGTCTTGTTATCACGGATTTAATTGCCGTGCTTAGGCTTTTGACACGGGTAGCATCCTTGCACTTGTAGGCCCCTTCTTTCATCCTTCGAAGTCGCTTTAGTAGTGGTGAGGAAAATCTATCTGCTCTTAAATAGATCGTTTCAACAGGACAACACATGTCAAAGCAATATTTGATGTAGTCCGTAAGATGGTCACATTCGAGTGACAGATCCACGTCTTTGAAGACCGAAAAATCAGCTAAAGAAAACATCGTCTGGAGACTCATGACTTTCCAAGGAGCAATTTCGCCGTAAGTACGTAGGGTCAGCATTAAGCAATTAGACCTGCTCTAGATGACTTGACACAGTTTTAACATACAATGGTCTGAGCTGCTCAAATGATCCCTCTTTTGTGTGGCAAATAACTGTCTTTTATTTATCAACACGGCGTCCAACTGAGCAACTTGTCTGGTCGAAACACTCACTAGGTTTACCAAGCCAAGTGTTTGCAAGGATGTTGTACCTTTCTGTTGAAGTCGCCAGCAACAATATAGATAAAACAATCTAACTTACTAAGTAACGTTAAAGAAAGTTGCTCTTCAAAAGGCTTTAACTCGGCTGCCGATGTGTCAGGAGCAATGTATACGTTTTAAACGATGACTGATCGAAAGCCACTTAGGAACTTCGGTCTGCAATCAACTAAATGACAGCTTATGGAAATCGTTGAGTACGTAAATATTATGATTGATGCTTTGCACTAACGTTGATTAAGGAAAATTATAACGCCACCATCACGGAACTGGGACATCCCGGGGCGGTCAGACCTGATCGGAGAATAACCATCGAGTTGAATTACCCCATTTTCCACATCAACATGCAAGCAGCTTTCTTGTAACAGTATAATTCCTGTATTAACATACTCATTTCACTGCATAGTGGCACTGAGTTCACTGAGTTTACCAAGAAGCCAGCGAACATTACTGGAAATTATCAGTAGGACTTGCGCTTTGTCGTCAGAACAACAACTGCTGACTCAATCCCTCCCCAAAACCACACCCAACACCCCCACAACCACAACAACCACCACCCACCAAACCAACCTACAAAACCCAACCCACAAAAAACAACACTCCAACCACCAAACCCCAACAAACCTTTCCTACTTCCCAATCCCACCAACCCCCACACCAATTCAAACCTCAACCATATAACCCCCCACTATTCCAACCCCTCAACAATTCACCCACCCCAACAATTCCCCTTTCTCCTCCTCCCCCCCATACCCCCCTACCTACCTATTAATCTAACATCCAACAACTAAATTACACACCCCGCAAAACCCCAAAAAAAAAACCCACAAACACTTATCCCATATTCCACTCCCCCTCCTCCACTCCCCACCCTCCTTCCCCCCCCCCCCCCCTCCCTTTCCAAACCTCCCACAACCATCCTCCAACCACAAACCCCCACCCCCCCACCACTTACACCCCTACTCGGTCCCATCAATCTAAATTGCTTCAAAACCCCAATTACATTCAACCCCCTATCCCACACTTCTCACCCACACCCCTACCAAACTCCCAAATCAGCTCCTCCCCTCTCAATCACCCCCCCCTTGAAAACAGCTGTGAAAAATATTTTTTCACACGAGTGGTCCAAAAAAACCCCCCCCCCCCACCCCCCACCTAACCAAAACTCCCCTCAAAAATCAGTATTTAACTTAACTCATTTCCTCATCCGCTTGGACTTCGCCGGAGGAGACAGCTAGCTACTCCGTAAGTAAGCACCACCCCCCCCCCCCCCCCACCAGTTTCGACCGAAAAACGCAGATCAAAGTAGAAGTTAACCTAGATGATCACACGGAGCAGATCTACATTGGTAAATCTGTAATATCAGTAGAAGGCAGTGGCAATATTTGATGCTGAACAAGCTCGTCGCCTTATTGTTTCCAAAGGCCTAGTAGACGATGATCCGGAGTGAGTCGTATCCTAGACAACGATGGCACCCTTTTACGATGATCAGACGCTAAATTTCTTTAGATTTCTCCTCTCTGCAATCGGATTTCTCAATCCCGTGGAATTCTTGACCTCCTGCTGTTGAATGTTGAAATATTAAATAAAGCAAGGAGACCTATTTTTCCGTGACGCATAGCTGCAGTTTATCATCAAAACAAGTTCGAACAACACAGCTTTAATGCGAATCAATAACAGAAATCAGTTCAGAGTCAAGAATTCGTTTCGGTAAGCTCTCATCCGACCCAAACGTTTACATAGCACTGCTTTCGGGGAAAGCGCCAACTCGGGCTGGGATTGAGTACTGGACTGCTTGAAATATCAAAATCGACAAATTGAGACCAGGATGTAGAGGGTATGCCAAGTGAACTAAATAAACATGCATACACGAATCTCAGTAGTCCGAAGTAATCAGTTCGGTAACGTAACAACCAAATAACGAAATAACAGTGTCCGTTGGCCAAGGTAGTAGTATCCGGCGTCTGAAGCGTTTTTGTACACATAATTCCGTTTTCAAGTGGTGAATCTAGATAGCCTCGGCGATGGATAAGAGCTGTTTGCGGAATTCTTGGGAGAAGTGTTCAGGTAGTGAGTAGATGACTTTGAAGTCGTTTTCTGAGGCTGTATGGCCACATTCAAGGAGGTGCGACATGACTGAGCTGTCTGAAGACCAAATTTTGCCTTTGTAAAACCATACCGGGGTGTGCTCACGAATCATCTGCGATGGGTGCTGTGTCGTGCGACCCATGTATCGCGCATCACGGGAGCACGAGTATTGATAAGCGATCATTGAACGGGTCAACTACGGCAGTCTATCCTTCAAGGGTTTTGTAAGCAACGGTTTGTTGTGCAAAGATTCTCAGGCGGTCCGCGAAATGTATTCTTGACAGCATCATTCAAGCCTCGGGATAATATATCAGCTGTAGAATCGCCCTTAAATGGTATATGTATAAAACGCTTTATCTTAAGAACAATGCTTCTATGTGGCTTTTGATTGCGGTCCTTCAAATGCTTCATGATAAATTTATCAGGATAACCATTTTCCCAGAGGGCGTCACTGATTCTCTGTAGTTCTTCGTTGACGGTATCCAGTGTCCAAATACTGCGCGCCCTGAAGGCGAGAGATGTGATTAAACTCCGCTTATGCTGCAGATATACTGCGCTGTGGAAGTTAGTGTACTGCCCAGTCCATGTGTGCTTTCTGTGCACTTTTCTGCTGCATGATCCGTCCGAGTTACGGATAACATCAACATCCAAGAAAGGTAACCGTTTCCTGAGTTCGTGTTTACAAGTGAAGTGGAGATTCTCGTATGCGTCATTGAAAGCTTTCAGCAACTGTTTCGCATGCTTTTCGGATTTGAAACGTACGAAGGTGTCGTCAACATACCGTACGTACATTTCGGTTCCACGAATGTGTATTGTAAGTGGGCCATGTTCCAATTTCACCATGAAAATGTCGGCCAGCAGCGGCCCCAAAGGAGATCACATGGCCACTGCGTCATTCTGCCGGTACATTTCACCACTGAAGGTGAAATGAACATTTAACGTGCAACGAAGTAGCACCTTATTTGGCAAATTCTCCGGAATAGTTGCGTATATGGGCAGTTTCCGAGCAAGCTCGCATAAGTAATCCACGGTTTCGAGCAATGGAATGTTTGTGAACAGCGACTGGGCATCGAATGATATCATCCTTTTGTTAACAAGGTTGCTTTCAGATATCTTCTCAATATATTCGTAGGTGTCTCTCACGCAGTAAGTGCAAAACCAATTCCGTAACGGCTGCAGCTTCGTCACCGTCTATTGGGCCAACGAATGCTGGGGAGAACCCACCAAGTCCAAGGTTAGACGCATTGGGGTGCCTTCAATGTGAAATTTAGGCAGGCTATATAATCTCGGTAGGTGTCCAGCTGAAGGCGACAGATTTTCGGATTCCTTCTTCGTGATGAGTTTGGCTTGCATCATTGGCCTGAGGCAGCCGGTCAGCTGTTTCTCTAACTCTCCTGTGTTGTCTTTTCCTGCCATGAGCCTCCGAAACTTACTCTCGTCACTCAGGATGTGGTGCATATTATGGATATAATCTACCCCATCCATTAGCACTTTGCCGGAGTCCTTGTCTGGCTTAGAGATTATTACTTCGTTGTTTAACCGTAGTTCTTTAAGTGACTGAATTTGTTCCTTAGTGATAATAATATTACTAGGTGTTTTGGTCTTAATGTATTCGTGACAACTATGAACAAGTTTAGATTTTAGATTCTCAACATCACTTGATGAGGTTGGAAACAGGTCTTTAGTCTGAGCAATTAGGTTTTCAAACTGCACATTTAAAGCGGCCTGATATATTTTCCTAGATGGATTGCAAAATTTTGGACCACGCAATTGAACCGTGCGTCATGCTCTAGGGAACATAGCATCTTTTGTTGTCCTCGGTGGGGTGGTGGGTAGGTCAGTGGATAGACGCGGTGAGTGCCACTGTCGTGATTTACAACGTTACTCAGTTTCTAGCATTTTAAAGTGTGGAATGGGTTGCTAGTTGAGCAACCATGCACCTCATCTACCTTTCAGCTTGACCTACGTGGCAATCTCAGAGAAAGGGCAAATTGGAAGACCGGATTGTCATTAGCTCAGCGAACGTATAATTTGCCGGAACAAATTTGACCACATAAATTTATCTTTCTTATACTATCATTGGTGATGAAAGTTGGTGCGGTTGCTTCCAAAGTGTGCTCTTAGAATTACTATGAACAACGGCTCAATGACTCATAAGGAGTAAAACAGCGAATGCCTGACAAGTACCGTGCGATGGGCTAATGCTCAGCCATTTGAAGCCTTCAAAATTGGCCAATAGTTAATTCCTCATTTCCAAATGACCGAGCACAACGACAAGATTCCTTGTTGTTCGCCCATCTTGGAAGAAGGCTTGTCAGTGCATTAACGTTTAGCGAAGACACGTACAAGAAATAAGAAATTAGTAGATAAGTTCCAAGAGTCAACGTAAGGTAGATTTAAAAGGATAATGCGTATCTGATGAATGCAGTCACGCCAGCCGTAACAATATGAAAATCACAACAGTTATTGTCACATTTCGGTTCACCAAACACCTAGGTTTTCGGTAATGGCAGACAGTTTTGTCCGATAAAATCAATGCTTTCAGTCATTGTAATGATACTAACAACTGCCGGTCGCGTCCCGTACATCCTACGTGTAATGCGAAAACCGTAAGTTTTCGTGGATAAATTCTAAAGCTGCAGAGAGAGGGATCGATCAAAGAGGTCATATAACCGTTCACGTTAGGTTCTCAAGCTATGCAATAACAACGCTACAAGAAGTTGCAGATCCCCAGCGGAAGCCACGTTCGGAAGTGTACTACGCTTACCAACTGAAGTAATGCACCCGAAGAATACGCAACGTCCACCGTCATCAGGAGTGAGCAGAATTTTCTTCCTTGGGAAACGGTGTACTTGTTTATTACACGATCGTGCCGCCAAGCCTGGCAACCTGCAGTGGTAGGTAAGAGGAAAGGAATGTTCTGTATCAGACGCCTATCTGACGCTTTACTTTCGGGAGGCACGTAATTTTGCATGGTAAATGACGGATCGACCACACATTATCTCCCACTTCCCAGTTATCGCTAGATATACTGCTGGACACATTTGAATTATCAAAGACTACGGAGCTCAGTGAGCATACAGAAGTATCTACAAAGCCATGCAATGAAGTCACTCGGAGATCCATAAGGACAACTCAGCCAATCCAGGGTTTAGAAGGGAACCCAGCACTTCCTACCTACGAACCCACAGAACAGTGTTTCCGTGAGAAAACCTTAGACTCGGCGATCAAAGCTTAGACATACAACACCATCGGGCGGCTCTAAGCACAAAGGTCACTTTTACACTGTCTAGCATAATTTCTAAGTAAGCTTATTTTGTCAAATGTATTCCCTGCGTCGTATGACTTGACATTTGATATATTCACGGTCTCGTTCAGCGCAGATTTCATTCCGCCAATTCAATGCCCCATCTGCCGCATGTACATGATGCATCGAGAACACGACAGATTTTTAGCTCATCAGCAATGATTCAAAAAATTAGGGAGTGCATTTTTGTGAAAACCATTCTCAGGGCCGTTATGGAGAGGCTATTTATGTTAGTACACACATCGTGAGTTGGTGATGACGCAAGGCCAAGAATTTTCTCAAACAATTGCATCCATAGCGCTTTTAAAGTCTTCCTTAGATCGCGCATGGTGGTCCTAACACTATGACGTTGAATACAAGCAAAGCAGCTGTTCCTAGAAAATGCACATTTGTCATTAGTTGACCAAACTGAAAGCAATTGCTAGTCTTGCCGCGAGAATGACGCGGCAATGAAAGACAACCTATACTGGTGCGATCACCAGCTATATCACCACTCACACAGGCGTACATTAATAATTCATGTTTCCTTCTCCCGACGCACCATCTTGCCCGCCTTCCACTCCTGACACGTCCATGCAGGATTTGAGGTATGAGAAGAATTATTCTATGTGCATTTCGCCCCCGTAGCTCCGCTTCCATGCGTCCCATTCTGACCGCCCTAGAGTCGTTCCATAGCTCATGCTTTTCCTGAACGTAAATGTGTTGCTCTGCTTGTGGCTGTTCCGGCTGGATACAATAACGGCAGTTTTGTCCGATTGATTACTTTCTCGACAAATACTCTCCCCGTTTTGCATGGCTCAGGCTCACTTCCGAGCGCTACTTGTGCCCCGTTTTCGTCTAGTTCCGTCAGGCCAGTGTTGCTCCGTCTGCTCCCCCTTATTGCGCCCGTTTCCCTTTCCGTCCGCTCCCTTTTCATTGGTCTTTCTGTCATCTGGGCAACCACATTCTTCCGCCTTTCTACACCTGCCCCTCCTCAAAGTTGCTGTTCTCTCGTCTGCCACGGCCGCAGTAGGGCTGCATTTATCCAGGGTTTCTACCTCTCGTTGTCAATTTTGAAGTGTTCTCATTTCTGATCGGATTCATCGTAGGGGCCTTTCCAGCGTTTCTCCAACTTCCGTGCTTCTGGCTCTCCAAGTTCCGGGTGGTCATGATTTTGTATCTTATAAATAAATAAATAAATAAATTTGTATATTTACCGACAGACGTTACACGGCCCCATAAGTGGGAGCGATCATTTGCATAGTGGATGCGTTTCATAATATTAAAGAAAAGATTTTAACGGAATTTCGGATCATGATTTTTTTTCCTTGGGTGCTTGACCCGTTCATTTCATATGTAACCTTTACGGATGTTTGTATCATCAGGAGTCGATAATAAAGGGAGGGACTACTAGGCTGCAAAGACACGGGATTTGGTATGGTATGCAATGACATGTAGTGGGTAAGCTAGCTGTAAGCGAATATCTTCTCATATGTTTTTATACCAGCTTCTGTCAATGTTTCTAGTGTTTGCTGTGAGTCAAATATCTTCAAAGCATTTGGTATAGTGAGAAAGGTCTGAAGGAGATTTCGGAACATGACATGGCTTGTAAACATGCGTATCTGTAGGGGAAGTTTGTTCAACAGACTAGAGTACCTTACTAAGAACAAATTCGACCGAGTTTTGTGGGTTGAAAGGTTTGTACGTATCAAGTAGCCGCCATTACGTGTGGGGTAGACTGCAGTCTTCCGTAGTTCAATTGCGGTGCTGTCTGTGTAAATTCGTTGGTTTATGATATTGAAGAAGAGAACGAGGTTGTTCTTTAATCGCCTCAGCTGTATGGCTTCCACTTGTGGGTCGTTTACCCGGCATCGTACTTGCGTTTATTTCTTGCTTGTCAAGACCTGGTTTCTCTTCTGGTGGTTGCTTCCAACTGTTCGCGTGGTGTTGCTGGGATAACCGGTTTTTGAGTAAGAGTTATGAGAGTATGGCGGGGAATTCTTGGTTGTCTGCCAAATGTATCTCGAATTCTGCAAATTTGGTGGTCGAGTGCTTTCTGTCTCTATACGCAAGATGTACCACAGTTAATGCTTCTTCCCACGCCAAGTTTGTACAGTATATTCAAGTCTTCACTGTTCGATTACGCCGTTCAGGCAGCCAGTTGATCTGCGTATGGTACGGTGACGTGCGCTGCCACAGGATGTTCCACTTCTGAAACGCCATCGACTCAAAACAGGGTCCTTGGTCGGTAACACATACTGTGTTGCTCCATTCATTGCCGGTACATTGAATTCGAATGCCTGTACCACTGTTTCACTTATTTGACCCTTGAACTGCAAAGCTTCTGTCTATGGAGTAAAATGGTCAATCATTATTAGTATGTACCTGTTTCCTGACCGACTGACCGGCAAGGGTTCAAAAAAATCCAATCCTCAAAAATGGTATGATTGGTTGACTTCGAGAGATGGCATCGGAAGCGTTGCTACATCCATATCATGGTTCGTTCCACAGGATGGGCATCCGGGAAGGTATGCTACGATGCTATTTCTCATGGTAAGCCGAAACACGCTCTTCTGCAGCAGGTCGAAGAGTCTCGAATAGCATATGGGCGCCATCATGGGTCACTCGCAGCACTTGATGCCCTTACATTGTAGAGGATAAAAGGCACTTTCATTCCGTTTGTTACCATTAACAGCGTGCCACTTGTGACCTCAAGTTTGTCCCCGATACCCAGCAGTTCCTCAATCTCTCCTGGTATTGCCTTTGGCTTGGTCCCGGCTTGTAAATGTGGGCATGGTAACGTCACCAATTCATCTGCACGTTGGCTTTCCAGTAGGTCTCGATCCTCAGAGGTGACGCCACACACCGGTATGGCAGTATCTGGCAGGAGCTCGTCCAAATATTGGCGCGGTAACATGTAGGGTATTAGGTTCTTCATTCCCTCTATGTGCTCGATTGCAAAGGTGAATTCTCGGAGCCGGCACGCCCAGCTTGTAAGTCGTCCACGCGGATCTCTCATCGTCATTAACCATGATAGCGGTATGTGGTGGCTAAGGACATGCAATTCAGTCGTTAGAAGGTATGTTCGCCATTTCTTCAAGACCCGCACAATGGCCAGACATTCTTTCTCCGTCGTGGAGCACTTTTGCTCTGCGCTGGTCAGCATGCTGCTGGCATATTCGATCACACCAGCTGGTTGGGACAGCACAGCTGCCATTGCAACCTTGCTCGCATCAACCATTACGGTGAATTTTTCCCCATGGTTTGGTGGCCGTAAACATCTTGGCGCCTCTGCAACACATTCCTCTAGGTCGTTAAACTTCCGATACGCTTCAGGTGTCCAAGCGAACGATTCATTTTTATGTAGCACCTTTAATAATGTAGTGATCTCCGCAAAATGAGGCACGAATTTCGAATCATACGCTACCATTCCGAGGAATGACCGGAGCTGATGTTTCGACTTCGCGGCTGCGAAATATTTGATTGCTTTGCGTTTCTCTGGAAGCGGCTGAACTTCACTATTCCACACAATGTGGCCCAAACACACAATAGACTTTCGAGTCTGTGATTTTTTGCGATTATGCTTCAGACCGGCTTCCTCTAGTCGTTGTAGAACGGCTGCGAATCTGGTACCATGTTCATGTTCCTTCTCCGAGAAAATAATAATGTCATCTCCAAAGACCACCACATCTTGAAGGTTCTCCAGGACCATTAGCAGTAAACGTCTGAATGTCGCACGGACGTTGCACAATCCAAACGGCATTCTCAAGAAAACGTGCTGTTGGCCTTTACATTGAAAGCTGTCTTATACCGGTCCTCTTCTGTAATGCGGATTTGCCAGTAACCCGAACGAAGATCTATCAATGAAATTAGACTAACATTGCGAAGATTGGAAAATATTTCTTCCATTTGGGGCATCGGAAATGTGTCTTTCACCGTCACACAGGTTAGCTTCCTGAAATCGCTGCAGAATCTGTAGTTGCCGTCCGCCTTTTACCTCAGCAATTTGGGCGATGAATACGGTCTGTTTGTTCGTCTGATGATCCCTTTGGCCTCCATCTCTGCCACCTGCGTCTGTATCTCCGTCAGCTTGTTCTGTAGTATCCACCTGAAAATTGGCTTGCAGTGCTTGCCTGGGATTAGGGGTGTCCGGTGTTCTACCCAGCTGCAAAATCCGTACTCGTCATTCGCATCCGTGAACAAATGCGCATACTTCTGAAGCGGCTCGCGTATTGTACAGTTCGGGCACTCGGGAAGGACTGCCACGGCACCTATTTGGTCGCATTTCCCTGTGCTCCTCTCAATAGCTTCGCTGCCACTATCACAAGCTTCTTTCTCAAATCACTCGGCGCGCCCAGCCGCTTGGGTATGTTATCACCGATGATTGTTTCTGTTATCACCGCGATAACAAACGTGGAACGGCTATTAACCGAAAATAAGAAGCAGGCGAACGAGAAAAGGTATCTAGAGCCGGCCTCATCGATCGCCAAACACCTACTGGAATCAGGCCATCAGGTTGACACCAGGTCCACATTTACAGTTATCTATCGTAATGACAACCCCAAAGTGTTGAGGTTTGCCGAAGCCGTGGCACTTAACCGGCATCGCCCTATCCTATGCGTGCAAAAACAATTAACAGTCTCCCTGAAGCTTCCTTGGGGCTCATGACCCTAAGATCAGGATGCTAATCTGTCATTGTTGTGTCTACGTAATTTATCCCTTGTGACCAGTTTCAAATCTTCGATTTTTTCTGTCACGTGATTCATCTATCTGTTGTTAGTTTGCGAGTGAACAGATACTTCCCAATTCTCAATCGTGATCTTTGAGCCGCTGTTCCCTTCAAACGGTGTCCTCCGACCGTTTGCATCGCGATTGGTGACTGAACTAACGCGATACCATCGAACATTTCGTAATGGAAACACCCGCTCCCGTGTCTACTATCGCACTGACCACGACACACTCAATTGCTATCTTAAGCTAGGGTAAACGCCACCGACCCGACGTAGGTAAGGAGAAACAAGGATAAAATGTTCCGTTTGTACAATGTGCTGCATACTGACTAACCCGGTTGCATCGGAAGCGACGGCACTCATCCCGTCTTCCGGACGCATTGCATTGTATCTCTGTTCTCGGCGTTTCGCTCAAAAGTCGTTCCACCATCCGCGACAGCTGGTCCACTTCGCGTTCCAACTCTGCCGGCTCAGTTCTTCCTACCGTCACAGGTTCCGTAAAACTGGGCCACAGCAACAAGCTCTTCTGACTTGCTGACCCCAACCATGGATGTCGATTTTACTTTGTCCTGTATGGGTTTGAGCAAACTTCGGACGAATTGTCCTCTCAGTAACCGTCCTTTGGCATCGTCATCGAACTCCGGAAGCGCACATCTCTAAGTGTCTGTTCAGTTTCTGAAAGAACACTACCAGATCTTCTTGCTCCTCCCATTTGCTTGAGTCAAACTGTTCGAGCGCTTGTTGTCGGTCAATCTCCTACCCGAACTCCACACACAGTGCACCTTCATCTCAGCTAATAAGCAGCCAGGCTTGACCTTCCGAGTTAGTAGGTAGGTCGCCTTCGCTCTTCCCGTCAACATCGTTCCCAAGGCCGCCAGCAATTTGGCATCTCCACTGACTCCGTAACATGCCGCAATCGCATCAAACGCTTCCAACCAAGTTTCCACGTCTTCCTCAGAAAACAGCGCTGGTCAGGTGAACTTCATCCTGGTCACGGCACAAGTGTTGCAGGAACGACGCGGCAATGAATTACAACCTATACTGGCGCGATCACTAGCTATATCACCACTCACACAGGCGTAAATTAATGAGCCATGTTTCCTTCTCCCGACGCACCATCTTTCCTTCCTTCAGCTCGCGACACGCCCATGCACTCTTTGAGGTATGGGAAGAATTACTCTATGTGTATTTCGCCCCTGTAGCTCCGCTTCCACGCTTCCCTTTCTGACCGCTCCGGAGTCCTTCGATAGCTCATGCTTTTCCTAAAGGTGGATGTATTGCTCTGATTTTGGTTGTTCCGGGAGGACACAATAACGGCAGTTTTCTCCGATTGATTATGTTCTCAAAAAATTCTCTCCGCGTTTTGCCTGGTTCAGGCTAACTTCCGAGCGCCGCTCGTGCCCCGTTTTCATCTAGTTCCGTCAGACCAGTTTTTCTCCGTCTGCTCCCTCTTATTGCGCCCGCTTCCCTTTCCGTCCGCTCCGGTTTTAGTGGCCTTTCTCTCCTCTGGCCAATCACTGTCTTCCGCCTCCCTACAGTATAATAATAATAATAATAATAATAATAATTGTAATTATAATAGTAATTATAATAATAATAGGTATATTTCACATTGAGTGCGAATTTTTTGCCATATTTGGTACAGAACCTATTTTACAGAATATGTTATGCTATGCATGCACGGTAAACATTTATGTGATTTTCATTGCTTTTGCTGTTTCATGGGTTTTCACTAACTCACAGGTGTGTTTCGACTCAATGTGCACTAGTTGGAATAGTGCAACGTAACAGCACTAGAGGTGTGTCACCAGTATGATATTTAGGTTACACTCATTAGATGTTGTCTGGCCCTTCTTTGTAAAACTCATCGAGTTATCTCGCTCAAGAGAACAGGGTCATAATCTTGTTCAAATCTAGGTACTTGGTTAGCTTAATGCGAAAGGCCGTTGCGCTCTTACACCATCTAATTGGAACTAAAAGCATATTCCACAGGACAGCATATCTGATAAGGAAAATGTTAGGCTGTAGATTTACCCTGTATCTGGTACACTCAGGGTAAACTCCTCAGTACCTAGCTCCCTTGTTGAACTATATTGTAGTTCTAGGGAGGGAAAATAGCAGTGGTCGTTTTGATGAATCATGTTGCGCAGAAGCATCAGGTTATGTCCCAATCTCCGTAGCCAAAGCGGATCGAGCTGCAATGGTTGGCAACGCTCCCGATAGGCCTTAGTGCTTATCAGAAATTTGGTAAATGATTTTTGTATACATTCCAGAGATACTCTGCCAGTTTGCCTCATGCTGTCACAAATGATACTGCAGTATTCCAAAATTGGGCCAGTGAGGATTTTTAAGAATTCCACTCTGGCTAGGGTTATGTGGAACTTATTTATTAGCTATTGCTTTTCTGGCGTTAGCCAGATGGTATTCCACTTGTTCGGAAAAATTGAAGGTGCAACAATAGCTGATTCCGAGGTCACGGGTAGACAGCTGTAAACAAAGGTGTTCGCCGTTGAGTGTAATTTATCCCTCGGGTAGTGAACAGCCGCTATAATGACGCTAGATTTTTTCACCGAGAACTTCATCATCCAGATGTCGCACGAATTCTCAAGGCAGTGGAGGTGTTCCTGTATGAAAAATAGTGTATCTTGAGGTTCAGCTCTTCAGAATTTGTAGATTATCTTTAGATCATCTGCAAATAGAAAACGCATTCCATGACTGATAAACTCAGTAATGTCACTGATGTAGAGCAAGAACAATAAAGGACCAAGTAAACTCTCTTGAATAACACCACTAGTGAGTGGACGTGGTGAAGAGTGTTGGTCGGCTGTGGTAACTACATAAGAACGGCCGCTCAGTTATGTCAATAGCCAGCCTAGACGTGGGTCCTGAATTACAAAGGAAGCAATCTTCTTCAGCAGCCGTTTGTGGGGCACTCGATTGAATGCCTTTTCCATGTCCAGAAACAGAAGTATGATAGCGTATCCTGAGTCAATGGAATCCGAAATATGGTTTAACTAATGTGATTGGCAGGATATGCATGATTGTTTGTCCAGGAAACCATGATGTGCCATGTTTATTAGCTCTATGGAATTGATGAATTGCATCACACAATTCTTAACCGGTTTCTCTAATATCCTGGTTACTCCCAGGGGGTGATGGATTGACCGGTAATTATTAATTTCTTGTTTGGAGCCACCCTTGTGACAGGGGATGTTGAGCGATGTTTGCCACTGGTCTGGAAAGTGGCTTGAGTCCAAGGAAGGGGTAAACATGTTCAGCATTAGTAACGGCATATCAGGCCCACTCAGTTTAATGACGGCAGGTGAAATAACATTGGAATCCAAACGGGGCGACGGTTTAGTAGAATGCAATAAACGTTGGATAGCAATGATAGAATATCCAACGCTACACAGGATGGTTGTTTGCACCCCAATGCTTGCGTAGGATACCACCAGTTGACTGATTGCGACGAACCAAAATACTCACCAAAACCCTTCCACTCATAATTAATACCAATTCGCCCATACGGATTCCACAAAATGCTATGTCAATTCATAGCTGCCGTAACCGGGAAGTCCTGACGCCGGAAGGTCAACCGCTGTCATCTGCATGGCAGGTGCCTGCAAGGCAGTGGAGGATGGGTCGGGCTATATCGCATTTAGCTAACAATTCGTGATGGTCGGATACCATCCTCCAGTTGCATAAGCTGCGGTCTAGTTGGTAAGAGCCACTAGCAGTCTTGGGTTCGATCCTCTGCAGAGGACCGAAAGATGCGCACCACTGATGAGCCCCAATAGGGCGAAACGGCCGTCTGGTGCTTTTCCGGATAGCTGGTCGACATATCTGAATTGTCGGCTGATTGCGACGAACGAAAATACTCACTAAAATCCTTCCACTCATAATTGATTTGAGATTGGTCACTCAAAAAACAGTAGCGTTTACATGCGTTCGCGCCCGTTCGATGCAGTTTGATAGTGTTCACGATCTCTGAAGTAACTTGATCTCCGCAGGAAGAAAGCGGAAAGCCCTGTGGAGGTATTTGAGCGAGAAAAGGAATGGAATCGGTCCGTCCATTACTTTTACGCTTCATTGTCTGGCGCTTGGTTGCTCTTGATCTTCTGTGACGAGGAGTGCTGTATACTCTGTATGGGAAGACTTGGAATTGCGTGCTGTTGCCGCTCGTTGCTCTTTTTGGTTTCCATTTTGTATAGTTGTACGCATTGTTGTTTAGGTGATGTAGTGAGTCTGGCCAGATACGTGTGCAAATGGTTCCGGTAGGTGGATGCAGTCATCTTGGTGTCAATGGGGATCGCTTAAGCGGTGCATCGACCTGACTGCACCAGGAGTTAAAGCAGAAGCCGCTCCACTCTGTTGCTTGGCGCATGTTAAATGGTTGCTGTCGATGCAACAGCGGGCCGGATTCAGTGAGATAGCTCAGCACCAGTTTCGTAATAGATCACAGTCAGCATTTGCTCAACCATAAACAGATGCAAATGCTACATGGTCGCATTCTGGATCAGTGCATGAAATGAGGTCATTACGGCATGGTCAGGACGGTCAGGACGGCGTGGTCCATGTAAGCAGTACTCCAAACAAATGCGGAATTGCGCACACATGCAAGTGCCATGGACCTCAATAACCAGCGGCCTGGTGGCACCCAACCGCGCAGCATGTCCTGAAACGGGGGCCCAATTAGGAGTTCAGTGTCGGTGACAGCGTAAAACTGAGGTGGTGACTATTTCAACTTTCAGGTTGCTTAAATTTTATTCACTGTTTTCATAGGACCGAGCACATAGTTGTCGCCATCAGCCGTAGTTTGAATCGTAGTTACCATACAATGTATTATTTATTAATCCATTATCTTGTGTTTCGGGGTACATGGCTTTAGTCTTTTACTGCTAAAGATGTGCCGGTTACGGCTGAATATTTGCCACTAATCTCGAGTAATTTTACTGTGTATTCTCGGGTTTACGAAGCAAGCCCTTTTCGACACAAGCAAATTGTTACAATTGATTGGTATAATATTTACAGCATATACCAAATGTCAGGCAGATATGTATGCCGCGGTTTAACATCCATGGTTGTCCCTTTCAGAGTCTTGAATCGGCACAGAATTACTCATGACGTCCTGACGGAGAGCTCCGTGTACAGACGAAACCTAGGTTCATTTCCACTGGGCAAAGAATGACGAGCAATTGTGTGGGGAAGAAACATTTAAAGCTGAAATTGTACTTTAGTAACCTAGCATCTGAGATCCGTAAAACACTTGCTATACATTGGGGAGTACTAAAAGGTGTAGTGAAAGACGGAGGTGTTTATTCTCTTCAGGTCAACAGCTGTAGATATCTGATGAGACAGAGAGAATGGGAAATTTGTTTGCTTTGTTTGAGGCGAACGTCTTTGGCACTTAGCAACTGGCTTAGGGGTTTTTGGTATGACTGTACCCTACGTGTGTGCCAGTAGAGAGGAAAACTGAAAACGAAATAGTGGAAATAGGGACATACATGTTGGCAAGTGATTCAGATAGCTTCACCTTGCTGCCTGACATGTTCACGTGATGGCAAGTAGGGAAGCATAGCCGAGTAAGAGAAGAGCGAATGGCAAAAGTGAATGAAGATGGCTAGATTCAGTCAGCGTTTCCTTCTCAGCGTACACACTTTCCTATGCCTGTAAGGTAGACGCAGATGATTACCAGAATATGAAGAAAGGAGACAGAATTGGTAATGTCCATCTCAGTTTGCAGTTTCTCTGCAAACCCTCACTTATATGTGTTTGTGAGAATTAGTTTGCAGAATAAAGATGGAAAGAGCGTAGCGTAAGGAAGAGTCTATATGATTCTGTCAACTTTTCATCATTTTTTAGTTCACCTCATCAGTAAGGCCCGAACAATTAAATACACTCTAGGTAACACATTGTGTGTATATATATATAATCACTACAGTTGCCTCTCGGCCCCTCCTGAACTCACATATTTTCGTTGTAATTTAGCTGAAACATTGTGTTAAAGGATTGCGCAGTCAAACGGTTTAAAATTGCTCTTT
Organism: Dicrocoelium dendriticum; assembly: GCA_944474145.2. NCBI lineage: Eukaryota > Metazoa > Platyhelminthes > Trematoda > Plagiorchiida > Dicrocoeliidae > Dicrocoelium > Dicrocoelium dendriticum. The sequence continues at coordinate 5,497 of CALYDF020002091.1, read as the reverse complement.
TATATTAAGTTTGCTATTCAGATTTTCTTATATACATAGGCAGTGTTTTCCAGATCCCAGTGTTCCTGATCAGGTAGCTCCATTTCGTAAAGTACTTCTCGCGTTTAAAACCGGGAGTTTGTTCTTGGTGTTCCTACTTACCTAACTACCTCCATAGTTGCAGCAATGAGTGACATTTTGCGCCAATACACATTTATGGATTAAGGCAAATATGAAGGTTAATTCTAGCTTCATGAGTCTTAGGAATATCCGCTCTAGTTGTAACATTTTACAAAACTCAGAGTAATTCAGTTTGGACAATGAGTTAAAGTGGATCATTGTGAATGGTCGCGAGGCGCACGCGGTCACGTTTTTGTCTTTCGTAATATTAATCGAGCAGTACTCTAGCATAGGGTGAATGCAAGCATATAACACGCTTAGCTTCAGTTCACGCATCGGAAGTGATTTCATGAGGAGTTTTTGCACTTAAAAATGACCTGGCCATTCTGAATTCAACTTACTCACCAAAATTCAAAGTATGAGCACACGGGATGCCTAGATTTGTATAGTCTTATTAAAGGGGATGGGCGTTCCACCAAGGCAAAGTGCATTTGGCGAAAGATAGTACCTTTATGTCTACGCACAACATTTCTTCGCCGAGAAGGATTTTTGCCAACCAGTGCACCACGATGCTATGACATCGCTCAAACACCGGATATGGAAGGTATAGAGTAGTTTTATATCATCTACTATTATATTTGGCGTACCAAGATTTATTTTTTGGGTTAAATCATTAATATAAATTAGGAAGAGCTGGGGACCTGACACACTACCTTGCATCACATCACTCTTGATCTTCATTGGTGAATATTTAGTATGCCCTACTTGTAATTGTTACGTGCGATCAGGGAGGTAAGATTTGAACCGTGCGTGCGAAGGATCATTGGTCCCAGTGCTCACACTTAGCTTGGGTTAATCTGCGTCCACGATGGAAAATAAGTAAGTCTCTCTCCAACCGTGACGTCCATCTCTCCACCATGTCACAACGATGTGAAAGTTGATCACTGTTCATGCAACACTATAATTCTGTGCGCTTCATGGCCACCCTTGTTGATCTCGGAAGTTTGCGAAACACAACTCCTCCTAAATTGACTGATGGTCCGTTAAATTGCTTAAAGTGCCCGCTGTTTTTCTAACTCCGTTTGACTATGCCTGGAGCTACAACCTAACTGTGGATACTGTTAACGACTGAATTGTGTTTCGTAGTTTGTTTCAATAAAGGAACGGAAGTTCTTGCAACAGGTTGGAATTCGGACAGAAGTGCTTACTATGGAAACAGCAAAAGTTAGTTCTTCTCACCGAGTGTGGGTACATGTTTCAAGTACAACTGCTGCCATGAGAACATGTCAATCGATGGCGAACTTTGCGCAAGTCCATTAAGCCCCTCTAGGATTCGGCGAATTCAGGTCTTATCAAATGGCTTGTTGTAATGTTACGTTGGTTGCTTTAGTTGAAAACGCTGGTGGAAACCGGTTGACAATGGCACTGTAATTCTGTTACCTCGTCTCGATTATTAACTCACTTTATCCGATCCAAATGTACACTGCGTTCTGACACTTCCGGTAGGGTGTAAGCTACCTGGATACACTGCACTATGCCAGGTTGGTGATGTTAAGGGAGCTACAGTCATCCTATACGCCAACTGCTGCATCTCCAACTAATTTGTAAGACAATCAAAAACCACTTCAGCGCACAATGAACAATGCTTTTATACTGGTTAAGAAGCACTATTTTACAAGCCCCGTTGGGTATTCTGGTGGGTTATCAAAAAACCTTAATGCAATATTGCAATTAGTAGTTCTACCGTCAAAAGAACGGATTTCTTGCATGCAACGCAGTAGTCTTTCCCTCCAAGTGATTTCTTAACTTCAATATGCGAAACAATTTCAAGATATTTCCAGGGAGTAGGATGGAGAGTAGTGCAAAAGTAACAATTTGTACATGGCGGAGTGCATCATCCAACCGACTTTTATGTACGGCCAGCGGGGGATGCAGAAACAGTCGATTGGTGTGGAACAATGGAACAATGGTTTATTACGGGTAAAAAAGCATTGCTTAACAAATCCCGTAGGATGGAAATTATTTCGAAAAGTGAATTGCATGATAAAGTGAAAAGCGTTTTGTTGGACTCTTCATAGACTTATGTAGAATAGCAGAGATGTTCGTGTTATAAAAGCGTATAAATCCATAAATCCATTGGTTGGGAGTTTGGCAAGACTCCATTCGATAGCGTATTGTAGCCCTTGACTAACAATTCAGAAAATGAAATGTAAATGAGAAGCCGCATCGTCAACTTCTTTTTAAATATCGCCAGATTGGGAGCAGAGACGACATAATTAGGGTGGGCGTTCCAAGGCTGGCACTCGCGGAGGGAAAAGAAATTGCCACGGCATTCAAGCCGGCTATATTGAATTGTCGGTTTCAGTTGATGACCTCTTAGGTTAGTGCTGTGGTGTAATTCCAGCAGCGGACGGCAACTGAGGTTTGGGTTATACAGAATCTAATAAACCATTATCAGATCCCTCACAAAAGCAGCTATCGACTGCTGTAAATTCTTAGACATTTCAGTCTAGGCTGATAGGGCAGATGAAAGATGCCCCTGACGTTCTTGGTTGCCCTTCGTTGTGGAGTCTCAAGAGCAACGAGATCCAGTTTTTGTCACGGCTACCACACCTGAATAGCATAGTCCACATACGGTCGCACGTATGCGTTAAGCATTTGGAAAAATATTGTGTGTTCAAACCGACCGAAGGTTCTACGAATAAAACCTAAGTGTTGTTTGCCGGTTCTCGTCGTCTTCTCTGCTTGTTTCGAACACCCGAGATCTTCCTGTACCAATACAACCAAGTAACGCTCCTAAAAGTCCTAATCCAAGGTGTGGTCTCCAAGCTTGTTAGCGCTCACCGGCTGGCGACGCTGATGTATCATCTTGCATTTAGCTATGTTCAATTGAAGCAGGACCTATTTGACCATGCATAAATGCAATCTAGATCATCTTGGAGTAGATCGTGATCTTCATGGTTAATAATCGCTCAGTATATCTTGATGTCATCGGGGAAAAGCAGGAAATGCGAGGAGATAACTATTGCTAGTTGGTTGATAAACTCCAGGAATAAGCGCTGTCCCAGCACTGAGCATTGTAGGACACAGCATTCCACCTCAATCGGGTTAGAGAGTGGTGCCTTACACGTACTTGTTTGTTCCGTTGTTGAAGAAAGCTGCTAATCCAACCAAGTACAGGATCTCCGATTCCGTAACTTTGTAGCCGTTGAAGTAGGTTGCGGTGATCAAGGCGGTCGAAAGCTTTGGAGAAGCCCAGAGAGATGACCCCATCATCAGCCACTTCCGTCCAACTACCCCTTGCAATCAATGGGTTGGTGATGCATGACCGGTGTTGATGGAAGGCATACTGCTCCGGTGCAAAGATGTTGCATTTTTGCAGGTGGTCCATTAAAGCCTCAGCGACGACCGCTTTCATCCCCTTCTCAAGCACAGGGAGGAGAGACACTGGGCGATATTTTGCAGGCTCTGAACAGCTAGAACCGTTAAAATTGAGTGATAATTCCACGCTTCCGCATAGTGGGGACTAGTTGTTCATCAAAGCATCTTTGGAAATGATGTGACAGTGGTTCAGCTAGCTTGTTGGCCACAGTCTTCAGTGCCTTCGGGCAGATGTTGTCTGCTCCCGGAGAACTATGTTCACGCAATGAGTATAACTTTCGTAGCACAATTGATGGGCTGAAAATTACATGTGTATACAAGGGATTCAGTAATATACTTGACATTATGGGACAGGTAGAGGCTGCGAGTTCGAAAATTGAGGCGTATTGTAGCCGCAGAGCTTTAGCTGCTTCTCCGACGCCTTGTACTCTACCGCCTGCCGTGAAAAGTGAAGAGATTCCATGCTTCACTTAGCGAAGATTATTGACATGCCGATACAGCAGTTTGTGGTCTGCCAGAAAATTTTTGGCTAGACACTGTTGATAAGTTACTTTGTCCTCACGGACAAGTGCAATGCAATGGTTGCGATGGGTCAGGATATTGCCCCAAGTCTTGTAGGCACATCATACTGTATCTCTTATCGTCAGGCATTTTCGAATCATGCTCCTTAGAATTGAAGGCACTTTTGCGGGACCAAGGGTTTGCGCTCTGATGCTTTGTTGACGATGTCGCTGAGTCTATCAACGAACTCTGTCCAAACGTTGTCAAGGAGACCGTTGTTTGAGAATTCCCAAGCAGTTGCGTCGACGAGTTCTTTCAGTACCTGGTGGTGCGTGATTGTATGAGTTAGTTCCGAGTCTTCAGATGGATACTCCGCATAACACACATAGCTAAACGTTATTACTACATGGTCACGCAGACCTAATGGACTATTCATCATTAACTTGTAAACCATGAGCTCTTCATTCGTGGGCACAAGGTCCAATATGGACGGTTTGTTTGCTGTCCTGAATCTAGAGAGCGTGGTGATATGATTGTACAAGGGAATATTAGCGAACAGTTCATGCAACTCTCTTTTGAACTGCTCACCGGGCGATGCCGAAACCTCCAGATTGTGTAGATTGAACTCACCGGAAATGAGAATGTGGCTGTACGTAGTGTGTGTTACTCTGTTCAAGCCGCGTACAAGCGGGAGTCCATTTCCGCAGTGGACGTTGGGGGGGGGGCGGTAAACGACAGCTGCGAGACATGCGTCGTTATGTCTTAGTCGGAGACGGCACCACAGTGAGTCGGTAACGTGTGTTTCCAGATCAACAACTAATGTACATTGTAGATCACTGCGGTAGTAGAGAAGGACCCCACCTCCTCTGCTGGGGCGGTCGTTCCGGATGAGTGACATTCCGGCTATCTCAACCTCAGAGTCAGTCAAATCTTGGGGTAACCAAGTTTCGGTAATAGAAATTAGGTCCGAAGCATACGCAACCTGACGTAGCCGAAGTTCGGTATGTATACTGAGGAGCCCTTGGGCGTCAGTGTACATACGTTAAAGTTTCTCAGCGTTGAGCAATGTTTCTGAGGTTGTGCATTGTATACGGGAAGTTTCGCCGACCAGTGAGTGGCCGCCTACTAATCGCTATTTCGATGTATACTTGGTGTAGGGTTTACCGTCTTATTCATCGTCCGTGTAGTTAGTCCCGTGTCGAAGCTTCTATGTACGGAGTAAGGTGTCTGGTCAATATCATATTCTACTGGTAGTATGGGCTTATTCGACACACTACTGGTACATTGTTCTTCCATAGATCCCTTCGAGGTTGGTTCTTTGAGTGACATATCATCCCTAAGAGGCAGATGGCTGATAGTCGTCAGCAGAAGCTCAGATGATAGCCTGCAACGGTCAATGTACTAGCTTTTTAATAGCCTTGTTACCATAAGTTTTGACTGAAGGAGCACCTTCAACACTCTCGGGCCACTTCCTTTGTAGTTCGGTGTGGTCTGCAGCCGCAACACGGATTTCGCT